>JAECUM010004560.1:0-78888 GCA_016617855.1 Megalonaias nervosa
TTTTACAGTTTGAAAATGGACGGAACAGGTGAGGTTCATAAAGGTCAGAGGTCAAAGGGTAAAATATTAACTTATTGTTTAATATGGAAGAAAGCAAATTTGCTTTGTCATCCTTTATTTTTTAATATCATTGCAAATAAGTGAAAAGAAACATTTTCACTATATATTTCTTTTCCTTAATGCAACAGTTTTCAATTTAAGTGGACTTTATTCCTATATTCTAAGACTTCTAGTTTCCCCATAATTAAGGTCACTACTCACACAAACATGCCTCATGTCAAATTAGGTAAGCTAGAGCAAAATAAGCATAACTAGCTTATTTTCATGAATAAAATCAATGTTAATGTACCATTTTATTCAGAACATCATACATAATAAAATGAAAATAAGAAAAATAATTGCATAAATTTTTATATTTGTTTTTAGGTGGCGCACTACAGTTTCCTATTCAGCATAGTGTTAGAATTTTAAAGAAAAAGAATTTCCATTGGTTTCCTCACTAGTTCTACTGGCTATTTAAAAAAGACTTTGTCTATCTTAGGTATTGTTCAAAGAATCTTTAAATCCCTTTATTTTGGTGTATGATTGATGGGTGTAATATTGGTCATAGAGTATACGGCTTGGTCTTACTCCAGATGTGCATGTTTCAAAAAAGTGCTAGCTCCACTTGCTCATTTTCACTTCCCGAACTTCAGAGGTAAATTGTAAACAAAAGAGCCGATAACTTTTTTACATTGTATATATTTGGTAATTCATTCATTGCACATTCAGAAGCTGGTATTGTCTAGTCTGGCAAAATTCATTTTCCCAATTTTAATAGCTGCCAAGGATAGTGTACTTTAGACAAATTCAGATTGAGTTTTGGAGCACAAGGGAGCAGTTATTTTAGTTAGCACTGTGCTAAGATCATTTACAATTTCCAAAAGTACAATATCCAAAGAAATGTCAGCCACATTACATGAAAGTAGCATAGAGGTATGCCAACATTCTTACCACTGTGCATGTTTTAAATGCAAACAACTTCACCTTACATACATCACTCTCTCAAAAATACATAATAACTGGTGAGCGCCACCTTAAAGAGCATATAGGTATTATTATTGTATGATTTAATTTTGATTGGATGGCTGAAATATTTAAGTCGCAAGCATCAAAACAGTCCTTTTGAATAATTGTCCTGTATTTCCCCCCTCAGAACAGCATTTATTAGAGTCAGAGTCTCAAACAGGCACAGCCCCCCCCCCCACCTTATGATAAAAAGTGAGCTATTTTAAAAATGCGCATTGCATTTTGTCAACATAGCAAGCAGTGTTATGCTGAAAGACAGGAACATGAAACTAGCCATATTTATTCCTGAGATGTCAACAATAAATTTTACAGTTTGAAAAGGGATGGAGCAGGTGAGGTTCATAAAGGTCAAAGGTCAAAGGGTAAAATATTAACTTATTGTTTAATATGGAAGAAAGCAAATTTGCTTTGTCATCCTTTATTTTTTAATATCATTGCAAATAAATGAAAAGAAACATTTTCACTATATATTTCTTTTCCTTAATGCAACAGTTTTCAATTTAAGTGGACTTTATTCCAATATTCTAAGACATCTAATTTCCCCATAATTAAGGTCACTACTCACACAAACATGCCTCATGGCAAATTAGGTAAGCTAGAGCAAAATAAGCATAATTAGCTTATTTTCATGAATAAAATCAATGTTAACGTACCATTTTATTCAGAACATCATATATAATAATATGAAAATAAGAAAAATAATTGCATAAATTTTTATATTTGTTTTAAGGTGGCGCTCTACAGTTTCCTATTTAGCATAGGGTTAGAATTTTAAAGAAAAAGAATTTCCCCTGATTTCCTCACTAGTTCTACTGGCTATTTAAAAAAGACTTTGTATATCTTAGGTATTGTTCAAAGAATTTTAAATCCCTTTATTTTGGTGTATGATTGATGGGTGTAATATTGGTCATAGAGTATACGGCTTGGTCTTACTCCAGATGTGCATGTTTCAAAAAAGTGCTAGCTCCACTTGCTCATTTTCACTTCCCGAACTTCAGAGGTAAATTGTAAACAAAAGAGCCGATAACTTTTTTACATTGTATATATTTGGTAATTCATTCATTGCACATTCAGAAGCTGGTATTGTCTAGTCTGGCAAAATTCATTTTCCCAATTTTAATAGCTGCCAAGGATAGTGTACTTTAGACAAATTCAGATTGAGTTTTGGAGCACAAGGGAGCAGTCATTTTAGTTAGCAGTGTGCTAAGATCATTTACAATTTCCAAAAGTACAATATCCAAAGAAATGTCAGCCACATTACATGAAAGTAGCATAGAGGTATGCCAACATTCTTACCACTGTGCATGTTTTAAATGCAAACAACTTCACCTTACATACATCACTCTCTCAAAAATACATAATAACTGGTGAGCGCCACCTTAAAGAGCATATAGGTATTATTATTGTATGATTTAATTTTGATTGGATGGCTGAAATATTTAAGTCGCAAGCATCAAAACAGTCCTTTTGAATAATTGTCCTGTATTTCCCCCCTCAGAACAGCATTTATTAGAGTCAGAGTCTCAAACAGGCACAGCCCCCCCCCCACCTTATGATAAAAAGTGAGCTATTTTAAAAATGCGCATTGCATTTTGTCAACATAGCAAGCAGTGTTATGCTGAAAGACAGGAACATGAAACTAGCCATATTTATTCCTGAGATGTCAACAATAAATTTTACAGTTTGAAAAGGGATGGAGCAGGTGAGGTTCATAAAGGTCAAAGGTCAAAGGGTAAAATATTAACTTATTGTTTAATATGGAAGAAAGCAAATTTGCTTTGTCATCCTTTATTTTTTAATATCATTGCAAATAAATGAAAAGAAACATTTTCACTATATATTTCTTTTCCTTAATGCAACAGTTTTCAATTTAAGTGGACTTTATTCCAATATTCTAAGACATCTAATTTCCCCATAATTAAGGTCACTACTCACACAAACATGCCTCATGGCAAATTAGGTAAGCTAGAGCAAAATAAGCATAATTAGCTTATTTTCATGAATAAAATCAATGTTAACGTACCATTTTATTCAGAACATCATACATAATAATATGAAAATAAGAAAAATAATTGCATAAATTTTTATATTTGTTTTAAGGTGGCGCTCTACAGTTTCCTATTTAGCATAGGGTTAGAATTTTAAAGAAAAAGAATTTCCCCTGATTTCCTCACTAGTTCTACTGGCTATTTAAAAAAGACTTTGTCTATCTTAGGTATTGTTCAAAGAATCTTTAAATCCCTTTATTTTGGTGTATGATTGATGGGTGTAATATTGGTCATAGAGTATACGGCTTGGTCTTACTCCAGATGTGCATGTTTCAAAAAAGTGCTAGCTCCACTTGCTCATTTTCACTTCCCGAACCTCAGAGGTAAATTGTAAACAAAAGAGCCGATAACTTTTTACATTGTATATATTTGGTAATTCATTCATTGCACATTCAGAAGCTGGTATTGTCTAGTCTGGCAAAATTCATTTTCCCAATTTTAATAGCTGCCAAGGATAGTGTACTTTAGACAAATTCAGATTGAGTTTTGGAGCACAAGGGAGCAGTCATTTTAGTTAGCAGTGTGCTAAGATCATTTACAATTTCCAAAAGTACAATATCCAAAGAAATGTCAGCCACATTACATGAAAGTAGCATAGAGGTATGCCAACATTCTTACCACTGTGCATGTTTTAAATGCAAACAACTTCACCTTACATACATCACTCTCTCAAAAATACATAATAACTGGTGAGCGCCACCTTAAAGAGCATATAGGTATTATTATTGTATGATTTAATTTTGATTGGATGGCTGAAATATTTAAGTCGCAAGCATCAAAACAGTCCTTTTGAATAATTGTCCTGTATTTCCCCCCTCAGAACAGCATTTATTAGAGTCAGAGTCTCAAACAGGCACAGCCCCCCCCCACCTTATGATAAAAAGTGAGCTATTTTAAAAATGCGCATTGCATTTTGTCAACATAGCAAGCAGTGTTATGCTGAAAGACAGGAACATGAAACTAGCCATATTTATTCCTGAGATGTCAACAATAAATTTTACAGTTTGAAAAGGGATGGAGCAGGTGAGGTTCATAAAGGTCAAAGGTCAAAGGGTAAAATATTAACTTATTGTTTAATATGGAAGAAAGCAAATTTGCTTTGTCATCCTTTATTTTTTAATATCATTGCAAATAAATGAAAAGAAACATTTTCACTATATATTTCTTTTCCTTAATGCAACAGTTTTCAATTTAAGTGGACTTTATTCCAATATTCTAAGACATCTAATTTCCCCATAATTAAGGTCACTACTCACACAAACATGCCTCATGGCAAATTAGGTAAGCTAGAGCAAAATAAGCATAATTAGCTTATTTTCATGAATAAAATCAATGTTAACGTACCATTTTATTCAGAACATCATATATAATAATATGAAAATAAGAAAAATAATTGCATAAATTTTTATATTTGTTTTAAGGTGGCGCTCTACAGTTTCCTATTTAGCATAGGGTTAGAATTTTAAAGAAAAAGAATTTCCCCTGATTTCCTCACTAGTTCTACTGGCTATTTAAAAAAGACTTTGTATATCTTAGGTATTGTTCAAAGAATCTTTAAATCCCTTTATTTTGGTGTATGATTGATGAGTGTAATATGGGTCATAGAGTATACGGCTTGGTCTTACTCCAGATGTGCATGTTTCAAAAAAGTGCTAGCTCCACTTGCTCATTTTCACTTCCCGAACTTCAGAGGTAAATTGTAAACAAAAGAGCCGATAACTTTTTTACATTGTATATATTTGGTAATTCATTCATTGCACATTCAGAAGCTGGTATTGTCTAGTCTGGCAAAATTCATTTTCCCAATTTTAATAGCTGCCAAGGATAGTGTACTTTAGACAAATTCAGATTGAGTTTTGGAGCACAAGGGAGCAGTCATTTTAGTTAGCAGTGTGCTAAGATCATTTACAATTTCCAAAAGTACAATATCCAAAGAAATGTCAGCCACATTACATGAAAGTAGCATAGAGGTATGCCAACATTCTTACCACTGTGCATGTTTTAAATGCAAACAACTTCACCTTACATACATCACTCTCTCAAAAATACATAATAACTGGTGAGCGCCACCTTAAAGAGCATATAGGTATTATTATTGTATGATTTAATTTTGATTGGATGGCTGAAATATTTAAGTCGCAAGCATCAAAACAGTCCTTTTGAATAATTGTCCTGTATTTCCCCCCTCAGAACAGCATTTATTAGAGTCAGAGTCTCAAACAGGCACAGCCCCCCCCCACCTTATGATAAAAAGTGAGCTATTTTAAAAATGCGCATTGCATTTTGTCAACATAGCAAGCAGTGTTATGCTGAAAGACAGGAACATGAAACTAGCCATATTTATTCCTGAGATGTCAACAATAAATTTTACAGTTTGAAAAGGGATGGAACAGGTGAGGTTCATAAAGGTCAAAGGTCAAAGGGTAAAATATTAACTTATTGTTTAATATGGAAGAAAGCAAATTTGCTTTGTCATCCTTTATTTTTTAATATCATTGCAAATAAATGAAAAGAAACATTTTCACTATATATTTCTTTTCCTTAATGCAACAGTTTTCAATTTAAGTGGACTTTATTCCTATATTCTAAGACTTCTAGTTTCCCCATAATTAAGGTCACTACTCACACAAACATGCCTCATGGCAAATTAGGTAAGCTAGAGCAAAATAAGCATAACTAGCTTATTTTCATGAATAAAATCAATGTTAATGTACCATTTTATTCAGAACATCATACATAATAAAATGAAAATAAGAAAAATAATTGCATAAATTTTTATATTTGTTTTAAGGTGGCGCACTACAGTTTCCTATTTAGCATAGTGTTAGAATTTTAAAGAAAAAGAATTTCCATTGGTTTCCTCACTAGTTATACTGGCTATTTAAAAAAGACTTTGTCTATCTTAGGTATTGTTCAAAGAATCTTTAAATCCCTTTATTTTGGTGTATGATTGATGGGTGTAATATTGGTCATAGAGTATACGGCTTGGTCTTACTCCAGATGTGCATGTTTCAAAAAAGTGCTAGCTCCACTTGCTCATTTTCACTTCCCGAACTTCAGAGGTAAATTGTAAACAAAAGAGCCGATAACTTTTTTACATTGTATATATTTGGTAATTCATTCATTGCACATTCAGAAGCTGGTATTGTCTAGTCTGGCAAAATTCATTTTCCCAATTTTAATAGCTGCCAAGGATAGTGTACTTTAGACAAATTCAGATTGAGTTTTGGAGCACAAGGGAGCAGTCATTTTAGTTAGCAGTGTGCTAAGATCATTTACAATTTCCAAAAGTACAATATCCAAAGAAATGTCAGCCACATTACATGAAAGTAGCATAGAGGTATGCCAACATTCTTACCACTGTGCATGTTTTAAATGCAAACAACTTCACCTTACATACATCACTCTCTCAAAAATACATAATAACTGGTGAGCGCCACCTTAAAGAGCATATAGGTATTATTATTGTATGATTTAATTTTGATTGGATGGCTGAAATATTTAAGTCGCAAGCATCAAAACAGTCCTTTTGAATAATTGTCCTGTATTTCCCCCCTCAGAACAGCATTTATTAGAGTCAGAGTCTCAAACAGGCACAGCCCTCCCCCCCCACCTTATGATAAAAAGTGAGCTATTTTAAAAATGCGCATTGCATTTTGTCAACATAGCAAGCAGTGTTATGCTGAAAGACAGGAACATGAAACTAGCCATATTTATTCCTGAGATGTCAACAATAAATTTTACAGTTTGAAAAGGGATGGAGCAGGTGAGGTTCATAAAGGTCAAAGGTCAAAGGGTAAAATATTAACTTATTGTTTAATATGGAAGAAAGCAAATTTGCTTTGTCATCCTTTATTTTTTAATATCATTGCAAATAAATGAAAAGAAACATTTTCACTATATATTTCTTTTCCTTAATGCAACAGTTTTCAATTTAAGTGGACTTTATTCCAATATTCTAAGACATCTAATTTCCCCATAATTAAGGTCACTACTCACACAAACATGCCTCATGGCAAATTAGGTAAGCTAGAGCAAAATAAGCATAATTAGCTTATTTTCATGAATAAAATCAATGTTAACGTACCATTTTATTCAGAACATCATATATAATAATATGAAAATAAGAAAAATAATTGCATAAATTTTTATATTTGTTTTAAGGTGGCGCTCTACAGTTTCCTATTTAGCATAGGGTTAGAATTTTAAAGAAAAAGAATTTCCATTGGTTTCCTCACTAGTTATACTGGCTATTTAAAAAAGACTTTGTATATCTTAGGTATTGTTCAAAGAATTTTTAAATCCCTTTATTTTGGTGTATGATTGATGAGTGTAATATGGGTCATAGAGTATACGGCTTGGCCTTACTCCAGATGTGCATGTTTCAAAAAAGTGCTAGCTCCACTTGCTCATTTTCACTTCCCGAACTTCAGAGGTAAATTGTAAAAAAAAGAGCCGATAACTTTTTTACATTGTATATATTTGGTAATTCATTCATTGCACTTTCAGAAGCTGGTATTGTCTAGTCTGGCAAAATTCATTTTCCCAATTTTAATAGCTGCCAAGGATAGTGTACTTTAGACAAATTCAGGTTGAGTTTTGGAGCACAAGGGAGCAGTCATTTTAGTTAGCAGTGTGCTAAGATCATTTACAATTTCCAAAAGTACAATATCCAAAGAAATGTCAGCCACATTACATGAAAGTAGCATAGAGGTATGCCAACATTCTTACCAGTGTGCATGTTTTAAATGCAAACAACTTCACCTTACATACATCACTCTCTCAAAAATACATAATAACTGGTGAGCGCCACCTTAAAGAGCATATAGGTATTATTATTGTATGATTTAATTTTGATTGGATGGCTGAAATATTTAAGTCGCAAGCATCAAAACAGTCCTTTTGAATAATTGTCCTGTATTTCCCCCCTCAGAACAGCATTTATTAGAGTCAGAGTCTCAAACAGGCACAGCCCCCCCCCCACCTTATGATAAAAAGTGAGCTATTTTAAAAATGCGCATTGCATTTTGTCAACATAGCAAGCAGTGTTCTGTTGAAAGACAGGAACATGAAACTAGCCATATTTATTCCTGAGATGTCAACAATAAATTTTACAGTTTGAAAAGGGATGGAGCAGGTGAGGTTCATAAAGGTCAAAGGTCAAAGGGTAAAATATTAACTTATTGTTTAATATGGAAGAAAGCAAATTTGCTTTGTCATCCTTTATTTTTTAATATCATTGCAAATAAATGAAAAGAAACATTTTCACTATATATTTCTTTTCCTTAATGCAACAGTTTTCAATTTAAGTGGACTTTATTCCAATATTCTAAGACATCTAATTTCCCCATAATTAAGGTCACTACTCACACAAACATGCCTCATGGCAAATTAGGTAAGCTAGAGCAAAATAAGCATAATTAGCTTATTTTCATGAATAAAATCAATGTTAATGTACCATTTTATTCAGAACATCATACATAATAATATGAAAATAAGAAAAATAATTGCATAAATTTTTATATTTGTTTTAAGGTGGCGCTCTACAGTTTCCTATTTAGCATAGGGTTAGAATTTTAAAGTAAAAGAATTTCCCCTGATTTCCTCACTAGTTCTACTGGCTATTTAAACAAGACTTTGTATATCTTAGGTATTGTTCAAAGAATTTTTAAATCCCTTTATTTTGGTGTATGATTGATGAATGTAATATGGGTCATAGAGTATACGGCTTGACGTTACTCCAGATGTGCATGTTTCAAAAAAGTGCTAGCTCCACTTGCTCATTTTCACTTCCCGAACCTCAGAGGTAAATTGTAAACAAAAGAGCCGATAACTTTTTTACATTGTATATATTTGGTAATTCATTCATTGCACATTCAGAAGCTGGTATTGTCTAGTCTGGCAAAATTCATTTTCCCAATTTTAATAGCTGCCAAGGATAGTGTACTTTAGACAAATTCAGATTGAGTTTTGGAGCACAAAGGAGCAGTCATTTTAGTTAGCAGTGTGCTAAGATCATTTACAATTTCCAAAAGTACAATATCCAAAGAAATGTCAGCCACATTACATGAAAGTAGCATAGAGGTATGCCAACATTCTTACCAGTGTGCATGTTTTAAATGCAAACAACTTCACCTTACATTTTAATTTTGATTGGATGGCTGAAATATTTAAGTCGCAAGCATCAAAACAGTCCTTTTGAATAATTGTCCTGTATTTCCCCCCTCAGAACAGCATTTATTAGAGTCAGAGTCTCAAACAGGCACAGCCCCCCCCCACCTTATGATCAAAAGTGAGCTATTTTAAAAATGCGCATTGCATTTTGTCAACATAGCAAGCAGTGTTATGCTGAAAGACAGGAACATGAAACTAGCCATATTTATTCCTGAGATGTCAACAATAAATTTTACAGTTTAAAAATGGATGGAACAGGTGAGGTTCATAAAGGTCAAAGGTCAAAGGGTAAAATATTAACTTATTGTTCAATATGGAAGAAAGCAAATTTGCTTTGTCATCCTTTATTTTTTAATATCATTGCAAATAAATGAAAAGAAACATTTTCACTATATATTTCTTTTCCTTAATGCAACAGTTTTCAATTTAAGTGGACTTTATTCCTATGTTCTAAGACTTCTAATTTCCCCATAATTAAGGTCACTACTCACACAAACATGCCTCATGGCAAATTATGTAAGCTAGAGCAAAATAAGCATCATTAGCTTATTTTCATGAATAAAATCAATGTTAACGTACCATTTTATTCAGAACATCATACATAATAATATGAAAATAAGAAAAATAATTGCATAAATTTTTATATTTGTTTTAGGGTGGCGCTCTACAGTTTCCTATTTAGCATAGGGTTAGAATTTTAAAGAAAAAGAATTTCCCCTGATTTCCTCACTAGTTCTACTGGCTATTTAAAAAAGACTTTGTTTATCTTAGGTATTGTTCAAAGAATTTTTAAATCCTTTTATTTTGGTGTATGATTGATGAGTGTAATATTGGTCATAGAGTATACGGCTTGGTCTTACTCCAGATGTGCATGTTTCAAAAAAGTGCTAGCTCCACTTGCTCATTTTCACTTCCCGAACTTCAGAGGTAAATTGTAAACAAAAGAGCCGATAACTTTTTTACATTGTATATATTTGGTAATTCATTCATTGCACATTCAGAAGCTGGTATTGTCTAGTCTGGCAAAATTCATTTTCCCAATTTTAATAGCTGCCAAATAGTGTACTTTAGACAAATTCAGATTGAGTTTTGGAGCACAAGGGAGCAGTTATTTTAGTTAGCAGTGTGCTAAGATCATTTACAATTTCCAAAAGTACAATATCCAAAGAAATGTCAGCCACATTACATGAAAGTAGCATAGAGGTATGCCAACATTCTTACCACTGTGCATGTTTTAAATGCAAACAACTTCACCTTACATACATCACTCTCTCAAAAATACATAATAACTGGTGAGCGCCACCTTAAAGAGCATATAGGTATTATTATTGTATGATTTATATTTTGATTGGATGGCTGAAATATTTAAGTCGAAAGCATCAAAACAGTCCTTTTGAATAATTGTCCTGTATTTCCCCCCTCAGAACAGCATTTATTAGAGTCAGAGTCTCAAACAGGCACAGCCCCCCCCCACCTTATGATAAAAAGTGAGCTATTTTAAAAATGCGCATTGCATTTTGTCAACATAGCAAGCAGTGTTCTGTTGAAAGACAGGAACATGAAACTAGCCATATTTATTCCTGAGATGTCAACAATAAATTTTACAGTTTGAAAATGGACGGAACAGGTGAGGTTCATAAAGGTCAAAGGTCAAAGGGTAAAATATTAACTTATTGTTTAATATGGAAGAAAGCAAATTTGCTTTGTCATCCTTTATTTTTTAATATCATTGCAAATAAATGAAAAGAAACATTTTCACTATATATTTCTTTTCCTTAATGCAACAGTTTTCAATTTAAGTGGACTTTATTCCTATATTCTAAGACTTCTAGTTTCCCCATAATTAAGGTCACTACTCACACAAACATGCCTCATGGCAAATTAGGTAAGCTAGAGCAAAATAAGCATAACTAGCTTATTTTCATGAATAAAATCAATGTTAATGTACCATTTTATTCAGAACATCATACATAATAAAATGAAAATAAGAAAAATAATTGCATAAATTTTTATATTTGTTTTAAGGTGGCGCACTACAGTTTCCTATTTAGCATAGTGTTAGAATTTTAAAGAAAAAGAATTTCCATTGGTTTCCTCACTAGTTATACTGGCTATTTAAAAAAGACTTTGTCTATCTTAGGTATTGTTCAAAGAATCTTTAAATCCCTTTATTTTGGTGTATGATTGATGGGTGTAATATTGGGTCATAGAGTATACGGCTTGGTCTTACTCCAGATGTGCATGTTTCAAAAAAGTGCTAGCTCCACTTGCTCATTTTCACTTCCCGAACTTCAGAGGTAAATTGTAAACAAAAGAGCCGATAACTTTTTTACATTGTATATATTTGGTAATTCATTCATTGCACATTCAGAAGCTGGTATTGTCTAGTCTGGCAAAATTCATTTTCCCAATTTTAATAGCTGCCAAGGATAGTGTACTTTAGACAAATTCAGATTGAGTTTTGGAGCACAAGGGAGCAGTCATTTTAGTTAGCAGTGTGCTAAGATCATTTACAATTTCCAAAAGTACAATATCCAAAGAAATGTCAGCCACATTACATGAAAGTAGCATAGAGGTATGCCAACATTCTTACCAGTGTGCATGTTTTAAATGCAAACAACTTCACCTTACATACATCACTCTCTCAAAAATACATAATAACTGGTGAGCGCCACCTTAAAGGGCATATAGGTATTATTATTGTATGATTTAATTTTGATTGGATGGCTGAAATATTTAAGTCGCAAGCATCAAAACAGTCCTTTTGAATAATTGTCCTGTATTTCCCCCCTCAGAACAGCATTTATTAGAGTCAGAGTCTCAAACAGGCACAGCCCCCCCCCACCTTATGATAAAAAGTGAGCTATTTTAAAAATGCGCATTGCATTTTGTCAACATAGCAAGCAGTGTTATGCTGAAAGACAGGAACATGAAACTAGCCATATTTATTCCTGAGATGTCAACAATAAATTTTACAGTTTAAAAATGGATGGAACAGGTGAGGTTCATAAAGGTCAAAGGTCAAAGGGTAAAATATTAACTTATTGTTCAATATGGAAGAAGGCAAATTTGCTTTGTCATCCTTTATTTTTTAATATCATTGCAAATAAATGAAAAGAAACATTTTCACTATATATTTCTTTTCCTTAATGCAACAGTTTTCAATTTAAGTGGACTTTATTCCAATATTCTAAGACATCTAATTTCCCCATAATTAAGGTCACTACTCACACAAACATGCCTCATGGCAAATTATGTAAGCTAGAGCAAAATAAGCATAATTAGCTTATTTTCATGAATAAAATCAATGTTAATGTACCATTTTATTCAGAACATCATACATAATAATATGAAAATAAGAAAAATAATTGCATAAATTTTTATATTTGTTTTAAGGTGGCGCTCTACAGTTTCCTATTTAGCATAGGGTTAGAATTTTAAAGAAAAAGAATTTCCATTGGTTTCCTCACTAGTTATACTGGCTATTTAAAAAAGACTTTGTATATCTTAGGTATTGTTCAAAGAATTTTTAAATCCCTTTATTTTGGTGTATGATTGATGAGTGTAATATGGGTCATAGAGTATACGGCTTGACGTTACTCCAGATGTGCATGTTTCAAAAAAGTGCTAGCTACACTTGCTCATTTTCACTTCCCGAACCTCAGAGGTAAATTGTAAACAAAAAAGCCGATAACTTTTTTACATTGTATATATTTGGTAATTCATTCATTGCCCTTTCAGAAGCTGGTATTGTCTAGTCTGGCAAAATTCATTTTCCCTAATTTAATAGCTGCCAAGGATAGTGTACTTTAGACAGATTCAGGTTGAGTTTTGGAGCACAAGGGAGCAGTCATTTTAGTTAGCAGTGTGCTAAGATCATTTACAATTTCCAAAAGTACAATATCCAAAGAAATGTCAGCCACATTACATGAAAGTAGCATAGAGGTATGCCAACATTCTTACCAGTGTGCATGTTTTAAATGCAAACAACTTCACCTTACATACATCACTCTCTCAAAAATACATAATAACTGGTGAGCGCCACCTTAAAGAGCATATAGGTATTATTATTGTATGATTTATTTTTGATTGGATGGCTGAAATATTTAAGTCGAAAGCATCAAAACAGTCCTTTTGAATAATTGTCCTGTATTTCCCCCCTCAGAACAGCATTTATTAGAGTCAGAGTCTCAAACAGACACAGCCCCCCCCCCCACCTTATGATAAAAGTGAGCTATTTTAAAAATGCGCATTGCATTTTGTCAACATAGCAAGCGGTGTTCTGTTGAAAGACAGGAACATGAAACTAGCCATATTTATTCCTGATATGTCAACAATAAATTTTACAGTTTGAAAATGGACGGAACAGGTGAGGTTCATAAAGGGCAAAGGTCAAAGGGTAAAATATTAACTTATTGTTTAATATGGAAGAAGGCAAATTTGCTTTGTCATCCTTTATTTTTTAATATCATTGCAAATAAATGAAAAGAAACATTTTCACTATATATTTCTTTCCCTTAATGCAACAGTTTTCAATTTAAGTTGACTTTATTCCTATATTCTAAGACTTCTAATTTCCCCATAATTAAGGTCACTACTCACACAAACATGCCTCATGGCAAATTAGGTAAGCTAGAGCAAAATAAGCATAATTAGCTTATTTTCATGAATAAAATCAATGTTAACGTACCATTTTATTCAGAACATCATACATAATAAAATGAAAATAAGAAAAATAATTGCATAAATTTTTATATTTGTTTTAAGGTGGCGCTCTACAGTTTCCTATTTAACATAGTGTTAGAATTTTAAAGAAAAAGAATTTCCATTGGTTTCCTCACTAGTTATACTGGCTATTTAAAAAAGACTTTGTCTATCTTAGGTATTGTTCAAAGAATCTTTAAATCCCTTTATTTTGGTGTATGATTGATGGGTGTAATATTGGTCATAGAGTATACGGTTTGGTCTTACTCCAGATGTGCATGTTTCAAAAAAGTGCTAGCTCCACTTGCTCATTTTCACTTCCCGAACTTCAGAGGTAAATTGTAAACAAAAGAGCCGATAACTTTTTTACATTGTATATATTTGGTAATTCATTCATTGCACATTCAGAAGCTGGCATTGTCTAGTCTGGCAAAATTCATTTTCCCAATTTTAATAGCTGCCAAGGATAGTGTACTTTAGACAAATTCAGATTGAGTTTTGGAGCACAAGGGAGCAGTTATTTTAGTTAGCAGTGTGCTAAGATCATTTACAATTTCCAAAAGTACAATATCCAAAGAAATGTCAGCCACATTACATGAGAGTAGCATAGAGGTATGCCAACATTCTTACCAGTGTGCATGTTTTAAATGCAAACAACTTCACCTTACATACATCACTCTCTCAAAAATACATAATAACTGGTGAGCGCCACCTTAAAGAGCATATAGGTATTATTATTGTATGATTTATTTTTGATTGGATGGCTGAAATATTTAAGTCGCAAACATCAAAACAGTCCTTTTGAATAATTGTCCTGTATTTCTCCCCCTCAGAACAGCATTTATTAGATTCAGAGTCTGAAACAGGCAAAGCCCCCTCCCCACCTTATGATAAAAGTGAGCTATTTTAAAAATGAGCATTGCATTTTGTCAACATAGCAAGCAGTGTTATACTGAAAGACAGGAACATGAAACTAGCCATATTTATTCCTGAGATGTCAACAATAAATTTTACAGTTTGAAAAGGGATGGAACAGGTGAGGTTCATAAAGGTCAGAGGTCAAAGGGTAACATATTAACTTATTGTTTAATATGGAAGAAAGCAAATTTGCTTTGTCATCCTTTATTTTTTAATATCATTGCAAATAAATGAAAAGAAACATTTTCACTATATATTTCTTTTCCTTAATGCAACAGTTTTCAATTTAAGTGGACTTTATTCCTATATTCCAAGACTTCTAATTTCCCCATAATTGAGGTCACTACTCACACAAATATGCCTCATGGCAAATTATGTAAGCTAGAGCAAAATAAGCATAATTAGCTTATTTTCATGAATAAAATCAATGCTAATGTACCATTTTATTCAGGACATCATACATAATAATATGAAAATTTAAAAATAATTGCATACATTTTTATATTTGTATTAAGGTGGCGCTCTACAGTTTCCTATGTAGCATAGGGTTAGAATTTTAAAGAAAAAGAATTTCCCCTGGTTTCCTCACTAGTTATACTGGCTATTTAAAAAAGACTTTGTATATCTTAGGTATTGTTCAAAGAATCTTTAAATCCCTTTATTTTGGTGTATGATTGATGAGTGTAATATGGGTCATAGAGTATACGGCTTGGCCTTACTCCAGATGTGCATGTTTCAAAAAAGTGCTAGTTCCACTTGCTCATTTTCATTTCCCAAACTTCAGAGGTAAATTGTAAACAAAAGAGCCGATAACTTTTACACATTGTATATATTTGGTAATTCATTCATTGCGCTTTCAGAAGCTGGTATTGTCTAGTCTGGCAAAATTAATTTTCCCTATTTTAATAGCTGCCAAGGGTAGTGTACTTTAGACAAATTCAGGTTGAGTTTTGGAGCACAAGGGAGCAGTCATTTTAGTTAGCAGTGTGCTAAGATCATTTACAATTTCCAAAAGTACAATAACCAAAGAAATGTCAGCCACATTACATGAAAGTAGCATAGAGGTATGCCAACATTCTTACCACTGTGCATGTTTTAAATGCAAACAACTTCACCTTACATGCATCACTCTCTCAAAAATACATAATAACTGGTGAGCGCCACCTTAAAGAGCATATAGGTATTATTATTGTATGATTTAATTTTGATTGGATGGCTGAAATATTTAAGTCGCAAGCATCAAAACAGTCCCTTTGAATAATTGTCCTGTATTTCCCCCCTCAGAACAGCATTTATTAGAGTCAGAGTCTCAAACAGGCACAGCCCTCCCCCCCCACCTTATGATAAAAAGTGAGCTATTTTAAAAATGCGCATTGCATTTTGTCAACATAGCAAGCAGTGTTCTGTTGAAAGACAGGAACATGAAACTAGCCATATTTATTCCTGAGATGTCAACAATAAATTTTACAGTTTGAAAAGGGATGGAGCAGGTGAGGTTCATAAAGGTCAAAGGTCAAAGGGTAAAATATTAACTTATTGTTTAATACGGAAGAAAGCAAATTTGCTTTGTCATCCTTTATTTTTTAATATCATTGCAAATAAATGAAAAGAAACATTTTCACTATATATTTCTTTTCCTTAATGCAACAGTTTTCAATTTAAGTGGACTTTATTCCAATATTCTAAGACATCTAATTTCCCCATAATTAAGGTCACTACTCACACAAACATGCCTCATGGCAAATTATGTAAGCTAGAGCAAAATAAGCATAATTAGCTTATTTTCATGAATAAAATCAATGTTAACGTACCATTTTATTCAGAACATCATATATAATAATATGAAAATAAGAAAAATAATTGCATAAATTTTTATATTTGTTTTAAGGTGGCACTCTACAGTTTCCTATTTAGCATAGGGTTAGAATTTTAAAGAAAAAGAATTTCCCATGGTTTCCACACTAGTTATATTGGCTATTTAAAAAAGACTTTGTATATCTTAGGTATTGTTCAAAGAATCTTTAAATCCCTTTATTTTGGTGTATGATTGATGGGTGTAATATGGGTCATAGAGTATACGGCTTGGCCTTACTCCAGATGTGCATGTTTCAAAAAAGTGCTAGCTCCACTTGCTCATTTTCACTTCCCGAACTTCAGAGGTAAAATGTAAACAAAAGAGTAGATAACTTTTTTACATTGTATATATTTGGTAATTCATTCATTGCACATTGAGAAGCTGGTATTGTCTAGTCTGGCAAAAATTCATTTTCCCTATTTTAATAGCTGCCAAGGATAGTGTACTTTAGACAAATTCAGATTGAGTTTTGGAGCACAAGGGAGTAGTCATTTTAGTTAGCAGTGTGCTAAGATCATTTACAATTTCCAAAAGTACAATATTAAAAGAAATGTCAGCCACATTACATGAAAGTAGCATAGAGGTATGCCAACATTCTTACCACTGTGCATGTTTTAAAATACAAACAACTTCACCCTACATACATCACTCTCTCAAAAATACATAAAAAGTGGTGAGCGCCACCTTAAAGAGCATATAGGTATTATTATTGTATGATTTAATTTTGATTGGATGGCTGAAATATTTAAGTCGCAAGCATCAAAACAGTCCTTTTGAATAATTGTCCTGTATTTCCCCCCTCAGAACAGCATTTATTAGAGTCAGAGTCTCAAACAGGCACAGCCCCCCCTCCACCTTATGATAAAAAGTGAGCTATTTTAAAAATGCGCATTGCATTTTGTCAACATAGCAAGCAGTGTTATGCTGAAAGACAGGAACATGAAACTAGCCACATTTATTCCTGAGATGTCAACAATAAATTTTACAGTTTAAAAATGGATGGAACAGGTGAGGTTCATAAAGGTCAAAGGTCAAAGGGTAAAATATTAACTTTTTGTTCAATATGGAAGAAGGCAAATTTGCTTTGTCATCCTTTATTTTTTAATATCATTGCAAATAAATGAAAAGAAACATTTTCACTATATATTTCTTTTCCTTAATGCAACAGTTTTCAATTTAAGTGGACTTTATTCCAATATTCTAAGACATCTAATTTCCCCATAATTAAGGTCACTACTCACACAAACATGCCTCATGGCAAATTATGTAAGCTAGAGCAAAATAAGCATAATTAGCTTATTTTCATGAATAAAATCAATGTTAATGTACCATTTTATTCAGAACATCATACATAATAATATGAAAATAAGAAAAATAATTACATAAATTTTTATATTTGTTTTAAGGTGGCGCTCTACAGTTTCCTATTTAGCATAGGGTTAGAATTTTAAAGAAAAAGAATTTCCCCTGATTTCCTCACTAGCTCTACTGGCTATTTAAAAAAGACTTTGTATATCTTAGGTATTGTTCAAAGAATTTTTAAATCCCTTTATTTTGGTGTTTGATTGATGAGTGTAATATGGGTCATAGAGTATAGGGCTTGACGTTACTCCAGATGTGCATGTTTCAAAAAAGTGCTAGCTCCACTTGCTCATTTTCACTTCCCGAACCTCAGAGGTAAATTGTAAACAAAAGAGCCGATAACTTTTTTACATTGTATAAATTTGGTAATTCATTCATTGCACATTCAGAAGCTGGTATTGTCTAGTCTGGCAAAATTCATTTTCCCAATTTTAATAGCTGCCAAGGATAGTGTACTTTAGACAAATTCAGATTGAGTTTTGGAGCACAAGGGAGCAGTCATTTTAGTTAGCACTGTGCTTAGATCATTTACAATTTCCAAAAGTACAATATCCAAAGAAATGTCAGCCACATTACATGAAAGTAGCATAGAGGTATGCCTACATTCTTACCACTGTGCATGTTTCAAATGCAAACAACTTCACCTTACATACATCACTCTCTCAAAAATACATAATAACTGGTGAGCGCCACCTTAAAGAGCATATAGGTATTATTATTGTATGATTTATTTTTGATTGGATGGCTGAAATATTTAAGTCGCAAACATCAAAACAGTCCTTTTGAATAATTGTCCTGTATTTCCCCCCTCAGAACAGCATTTATTAGAGTCAGAGTCTCAAACAGGGACAGCCCCCCCCCACCTTATGATAAAAAGTGAGCTATTTTAAAAATGCGCATTGCATTTTGTCAACATAGCAAGCAGTATTCTGTTGAAAGACAGGAACATGAAACTAGCCATATTTATTCCTGAGATGTCAACAATAAATTTTACAGTTTGAAAATGGACGGAACAGGTGAGGTTCATAAAGGTCAAAGGTCAAAGGGTAAAATATTAACTTATTGTTTAATATGGAAGAAAGCAAATTTGCTTTGTCATCCTTTATTTTTTAATATCATTGCAAATAAATGAAAAGAAACATTTTCATTATATATTTCTTTTCCTTAATGCAACAGTTTTCAATTTAAGTGGACTTTATTCCTATATTCTAAGACTTCTAGTTTCCCCATAATTAAGGTCACTACTCACACAAACATGCCTCATGGCAAATTAGGTAAGCTAGAGCAAAATAAGCATAACTAGCTGATTTTCATGAATAAAATCAATGTTAATGTACCATTTTATTCCGAACATCATACATAATAAAATGAAAATAAGAAAAATAATTGCATAAATTTTTATATTTGTTTTAAGGGGGCGCACTACAGTTTCCTATTTAGCATAGTGTTAGAAATTTAAAGAAAAAGATTTTCCATTGGTTTCCTCACTAGTTATACTGGCTATTTAAAAAAGACTTTGTATATCTTAGGTATTGTTCAAAGAATATTTAAATCCCTTTATTTTGGTGTATGATTGATGGGTGTAATATTGGTCATAGAGTATACGGCTTGGTCTTACTCCAGATGTGCATGTTTCAAAAAAGTGCTAGCTCCACTTGCTCATTTTCACTTCCCGAACCTCAGAGGTAAATTGTAAACAAAAGAGCCGATAACTTTTTACATTGTATATATTTGGTAATTCATTCATTGCACATTCAGAAGCTGGTATTGTCTAGTCTGGCAAAATTCATTTTCCCAATTTTAATAGCTGCCAAATAGTGTACTTTAGACAAATTCAGATTGAGTTTTGGAGCACAAGGGAGCAGTTATTTTAGTTAGCAGTGTGCTAAGATCATTTACAATTTCCAAAAGTACAATATCCAAAGAAATGTCAGCCACATTACATGAAAGTAGCATAAAGGTATGCCAACATTCTTACCACTGTGCATGTTTTAAATGCAAACAACTTCACCTTACATACATCACTCTCTCAAAAATACATAATAACTGGTGAGCGCCACCTTAAAGAGCATATAGGTATTATTATTGTATGATTTATTTTCATTGGATGGCTGAAATATTTAAGTCGCAAGCATCAAAACAGTCCTTTTGAATAATTGTCCTGTATTTCCCCCCTCAGAACAGCATTTATTAGAGTCAGAGTCTCAAACAGGCACAGCCCCACCCCCACCTTATGATAAAAAGTGAGCTATTTTAAAAATGCGCATTGCATTTTGTCAACATAGCAAGCAGTGTTATGCTGAAAGACAGGAACATGAAACTAGCCATATTTATTCCTGAGATGTCAACAATAAATTTTACAGTTTGAAAATGGACGGAACAGGTGAGGTTCATAAAGGTCAAAGGTCAAAGGGTAAAATATTAACTTATTGTTTAATATGGAAGAAAGCAAATTTGCTTTGTCATCATTTATTTTTAATATCATTGCAAATAAATGAAAAGAAACATTTTCACCATATATTTCTTTTACTTAATGCAACAGTTTTCAATTTAAGTTGACTTTATTCCTATATTCTAAAACTTCTAATTTCCCCATAATTAAGGTCACTACTCACACAAACATGCCTCATAGCAAATTATGTAAGCTAGAGCAAAATAAGCATAATTGGCTTATTTTCATGAATAAAATCAATGTTAATGTACCATTTTATTCAGAACATCATAGATAATAAAATGAAAATAAGAAAAATAATTGCATAAATTTTTATATTTGTTTTAAGGTGGCGCTCTACAGTTTCCTATTTAGCATAAGGTTAGAATTTTAAAGAAAAAAGAATTTCCATTGGTTTCCTCACTAGTTTTACTGGCTATTTAAAAAAAGACTTTGTATATCTTAGGTATTGTTCAAAGAATCATTAAATCCCTTTATTTTGGTGTATGATTGATGGGTGTAATATTGGTCATAGAGTATATGGCTTGGTCTTACTCCAGATGTGCATGTTTCAAAAAAGTGCTAGCTCCATTTGCTCATTTTCACTTCCCGAACTTCAGAGGTAAATTGTAAACAAAAGAGCCGATAACTTTTTTACATTGTATATATTTGGTAATTCATTCATTGCGCTTTCAGAAGCTGGTATTGTCTAGTCTGGCAAAATTCATTTTCCCAATTTTAATAGCTGCCAAGGATAGTGTACTTTAGACAAATTCAGGTTGAGTTTTGGAGCACAAGGGAGCAGTCATTTTAGTTAGCAGTGTGCTAAGATCATTTACAATTTCCAAAAGTACAATATCCAAAGAAATGTCAGCCACATTACATGAAAGTAGCATAGAGGTATGCCAACATTCTCACCACTGTGCATGTTTTAAATGCAAACAACTTCACCTTACATACATCACTCTCTCAAAAGTACATAATAACTGGTGAGCGCCACCTAAGCAACACCAGTACATTTTCCATTTTATACATAACTCTAAAACATATTTAGGATATCCAGCAATCGGTAAGTACTTTGCAAGGAAGGACTGCTAATGCAGAAATATTTATGCAGAATACTTACAGGCGGTGAAAAGAGACATTTCGTTTGTTATTATGTATCTCACTGTTGACAGTAATGAAAATAGCTGTCAAAAGTTCAAAAGCCATCGTGTTACCACAGGAGTCTGCAGTTTTATCAATAAAGCACGACGAAATTAATTTATAATACCGATAAGGTGATTTCATGTTGTCAGAAATTTCGTCGTGCTTTATTGATAAAACTGCAGACTCCTGTGGTGTTACAGATGTGCGTGTAATATGACTAGGTCATTGATTGGAAATAGAGCAAACGTTCGCCGCAATTTTTGCAAAAATAATGTATAGGGACGCTTAGAGAAAGGGACAAAACTCTATATTATACTCGTACACTATTTGTATATCTGTCTACGTTGGTTATGGTGCAGTCACATTTGACTATTAAACAACGGGTGGTGGCTCGAACAAGAATAAAGGAATTAAGGTAGGACAGGTAGAATAATAATAGGAAAATTAAAAGTGAAATACCAATATGTCGGCTAGTCCTACCAGGGATGATGAGTCTTACTGCCTAACTAACGGCGCTGTGTAGCGTGTTTTGATGTCGACTAACAGTGTAACGAAAGTCAAATTTTCAGGAATATCACACACAACTGGCAACCAATAACGATGCTTTTCTACAAAGTAAAGTTATAATGTTTTTGTCAGACTTTATTTGCACTAATGTCTTTTCTCTAATAAATTCAGATTCTCACAAGAGAGATGGACCTGTTGTCAAGTTTCATTGGCCTGCATTTCAGTTGGCTGGAAAGCGATGAAAGCCAGGAATGCCGAAATCGGGTTAGGTTGAAATATTATTCTTTAATGAATCGAATAAAAAATATATTATGCCTATTGGAACTATAAGCAATGTTTCGTTTCGTTCAAGAAACATATCCTCCACATGAACCTACTTGAACATACTTCGGCATACCTCGACTACCGTCGCATTGCAATAAATTCAAATGTATGTCAACGGAACATGAAAATGCGTCCATTTGCTAGTGTCATATTTTGATTCCACCAGGATAAAGACAGCATAGTAAGTATACTAATTACACATAAATTAGTGGAAGAGTGTCGATATAGGCTGCCAAGTGTGTGAGATATTCCTGTAACTTTGACTACTCGTTCCGATGTCAATGACATCGGAACAAGCTATGCAAGGCCGTTATTTGGGTTGTAAGACGTAGGACTTAAACAAATACAACATGTGCTAAGTCTTACATTATAGGACTATGCAACGATATGTCATTCCTGTAAACATTGAATCTCGTGTTGTTTATGGTCGAAAATCCAATTTTTATATCAAGAAAGAAAGATCGTGTTTTAATTAAGGAATGTGATAGTCATAACGTTTGCAAAAATATCCCACATTTCTACTCGAAATGCATTTGAAAATGTGATTTTTAAATGTCAACATGAAGACGCACTCTAAGACCTTGTTGAATTTGTAACCCAGAAAGACTTATTTAATATTTATTGTTTAGAATCATACAAATAAAAACATTATTTAAAAGACAAAAATATTTACCGTAGAACAATACTGCGTATTAATCCAAGTTTCTAATTTTGCAAGAAGTTGTCACACATAAACTTTATCTTCTGCTATCCAACTTATCAACTTGCCGCATGAACTAATTCTTAGGAAATTCCACGGCATATAGTCTGTTCCAAAATTCTTTAGTAAATGAGTTGTAAACACATTACAACATAAACATTGTTGTTTCTCTTCAATATAATAGCTTATTTTTTATACAGTGTTAAACATTTACTAATCTTTTTACAAGATCAGTTTAATTTACTTAATATCTCTTGCCATTTATTGGCATTGATACGTTGAATTCTGTAAAACCAGCTATAAACCTGACCCATTTCCTCAGCTGAAATGCTGACAGAAGTAGTCCAAAGTTATGCATTTCATTCCCATAACCCGATGCATAAACATGAAATCTTTTTAAAGCTATGAGCAGAATAAGTCAAGAAAACATGGGTGGTAACCCGTGTGTCCAATATATATATATATATATATATATATATATATATATATATATATATATATATATATATATACACACACACACACACGCAAACACTGATTACAGGAAATAGGCACAGGTGTTGTGATAGGGTTTCGGGCCTCACACAGCTGTTGAGCCCTTTTCTTTGGCGATTACAACTGAAAGTAATTTTCAAGATCATAACTTGGTTAGCACAGGCTAGATGTAGCTTTTGTGCATTCACATGCTAAGAAATGAAGCTTGAACGAACCAGGTTATCAGACGAAGATCCACAACATGCATCACTCCATTTATAAAACAAGGCATATCATCTGCTCAGCTCCCCCTCTTTTATTTTTCTTTTAACACTTTATATATATTATAATGATAATAGTATATATAATTTACTAAGCACTTCAATTAGATGTGCAGATCAATTTAGGGATTTTTTTCTTGTCAAAATTTTGATTGGTTTTGTTTTACACTGGGGAAAAAAGTTCTAGGGTTGGCAACAAAAAACATGTTTGACAGACAGGAATTGCATGTATTTTTTTGCCTTATCTGCATGATTAAATTGCAGTAGCAGCAAAGGAATGAATCAGTACAAAAGTTAACATGTCATCACGTAAATGGAGAATTCTAACTTTAGAAGAATATATACATGTACATGCAATGTCAAATTGATATTTAGGCTTATTAACATATTTTCCTCAAAACAGATTGATAGGAGCACTTATGTGTTTCTAGGGAAAAGAATCACTTGAATAAAATAAAAATTCAACTAAAAAACAAATGTGTCAGTGAATACACATTTTTTTTTTTTTGCTATTTCCTTTAGAGAATGACCGAGATTTATTTAAGGAAGTCACTCTGAACCCACACATTTGAATTGCTTACCGCCAAACTGGATTCAGGCAGTTGAAATGTACACATACCTGTTGAATTCTCATCACAAGAGCATTACTAGGCTAATACTATTAGCAACCCCAGTGCAGGGCATATGTCCCTTAGAATTGTCCCAGTTTTACATGGTCACTGCACTTTTTCCATATGTTAGTAACTTTCTGTATTAAAGACTGATATAAAATATATATGAAATAAAAGCCAATAAAATTATCTTTCTAAATATGTATTACTTGTTAGTGTTATTTATTTGGATTTACACTTTATCGCAGGTTGAAAAGTAAATTACAGGTAATTTACGCTTCCCGCACAAAATCAATAGTGCCTTGACCTGTGTGTAACGTGTGGTTCATTTGGAAAATTATGCAACCGGGTTAATGACTATGAATATTCATGAAAATTTCCAGCCAATCAGAAAATTGAATGATGGTTAGTGCGGAATTTGAAGAATTAAAATATCACAAGCCATGCTGAAGATATAGTGATGCAAATTCAAGTGCCTATCGTACGCGATCCTCAAAGTTTACAAACATTCTTCACACGTCATTAGATTGTACATATTCTCATCTTTAATTTCATATATAAAACGTCTGTCGCAAAAGAGATTTAGTGTGCCGGATTTTGCTTTAAAGTTAAGGACTTTTGAGTTTTTGTACTTCGCTGAGCATGTACTATGGACGCCATCTTGAATATATTACGATGTTAGTAAACAAATGTTTGTAACCAGTAGTTCAATGCCATATCGATTAGTAAATGTCCATAATATAGTGTCTACAACTTGTGGCTAACAAATACATGGTTCTAAATCGAGTTTTATCATATATTCTTTTATTTTAAAAGCGATCGTCTTTTGAGAATTTGTCGAGACGACCGTTCTTCATAACCATGCGATATCGCAGTTAACATCGAATTTAGTTTTCTCGTTCAAATCGTTTAAACAATACCAAAAAAAATTCTTTTAAATGATGTGTGAAGAACTACTTTACAGACTAAGATGTGTTTCATCAACAATGAAAACAATTTACAACTCAATTATTTCAACCGAATGGTGACATTTATATTAAAGTAGGAAGTAAAATACGAGATTTTCCAATTACCATGACAATAATTAAACTTGAAATTTTATGCATAATCCATGATTAGTAAAGCCTTGAATTTGATACATAGTTACAAGCATTAACTTTATTCAAATTTCTATTTGAATGGTTTTGCTGTGGAGAAAAGAAACATTTTTGATTTAACACCAAATATTAACATGTTGCTGTGTGTGTTAGCACACAAAATATTACAAACAAAATTTAAATATTGGTGAGACTTTTCTTGAAATAACTTTCCCTGTTGTAAACGTACATCTTCAATAATTGCAAATACGAGTCCAGCATGTTGTTTTACATAAAGCTGGAACGTTTTATGAATTTATCATGAAAAATAACAAAATTACATCAATTTATGTCAAATTTCCTTTTTTTCTGGTGCCATGGATTTATCGTGTGTGACAGTATTTTTATAAGGAAAAAGGTGAGCAAATTGATAGAAAATTGGCAACTTTAAAATGTTATAAATTTACTTCTAGTAGAGGTATTTTCAAAATTTAAACTGTTCTATGCTGCTTGAGATGAGGTCTATCATTTAACAGTGTTTTAAAAGCAATTAAATGACAATGAAAAATCAGCTGGGGTTGCCACTAATAGCCTAAATACACGGAACTCTTTGTGTCTGAATTGTGCATTTTGTTGTTGGTCAGAAATCGAACCCATTGAACACATCCATCGTATTAATGTTGCAAAACAAAGAAAAGAAACCCAACATGGTCTCGTTTGATGGACCAGAACTATACTGTTATAATGGGTTCACACTGTACATACATACATACATAGACAGACAGGTATTAAGATGCAATACATCACCGAAAAACTGTTTGTTTTCACATCTGAGTAGATGTCTGATGCAGCTATATAAGGTGCTTAGTTAATTATAGACTTACTTTGTTGATAGTTCATATCATTTTGACATTGCTGGCCTTCAGATTGACCTGGAAGCGTGACTTGATATGAGTGTGACTGTTGCATTGGCACGAAAAATCATGGTCCTTGGAGCTGGGGTTGTGGGATTGTCAACTGCAGTCCGCATTCAGGAGGAAATTCCTGGGTCAGATGTCACTATTGTTGCCAACAAATTTACCAAGGATACAACTAGTGATGGTGCTGCAGGAATGTTTCGTCCAACAATTTTGCTGACGCCAGCACCATCTGAGGAAATATTCTGGTAAGTAGTAAGGCACGATTTTGAAACTTTGTATTTGCAGCTTAATACTGCACCGGTGGCCTAGTGGTTAGAGTGTCCACTTCGGATGCGGGATGTCATGGGTTTGATACCTGGCCGAGTCATACCAGAGACTTAAAAAAATGGTACTAACAGCTACCTTGCTTGGCGCTCAGCATTAAGAGGTTAGTGTTAGGACTGGTCGGCCTGGTGTCAGGATAATGTGACTGGGTGGGACATCATGCTACACGTCTGCGGCATGATGCCCCAGTGCTAGACATCACTATAAATTGCCACAATGCAGACATCATAGCAATATGACTGAAAAATTGTTAAAGTTATGTTAAAAATCTAAATCACATACACACACGCTTACAGGAAGAAGGCTAAGTCTGTTCACCTGCACAGTCAGGAAGAAGCTTTCCTTGTTTTATATTCCAGCTCTGCCTTTAAAATCTTGTATATAAAGTACATGCATTGCAGAGTATGGAAATACACATTTCTTTGGTGGAAATTAATCAGTCGTTGTTACCAATTACCTGTTACAGACTGGATATAGCTGTCATCTTTGATGGCCACATGGTTGATAATTTTATTTGCCAGTTTGGATGTTGCAGGAATATAGTTATGTAATAGTGGATGTCCACTACATTGCATGGAAATTTCCTGTCAGCTGAGCTACAGTAGACAGTACAGAATGCCTTTTTCAAGCTCTAAGCAATGACACTTAATATTTAGGACCTGCCCATTAAAACACCTTCACATATGTGTATTGGGAGAATTAATAGATAAATTTTTGAGCAAAGAATCTCATGAAAATATTTAGTTGCTTCACAATATATAAAATGTTTGATGATACATTGAAGAGAAAAAGAGAAAGATTCTACTTTTAAGAAAAACAAAAAGAAATCAAACTTAAATAAATTTGGGAAATGAAAGAAGACATTGAAGTACATGTAATACGGAACCTGATTGCATCGACTATTTATTCAGTTAATGTAATAAAGAATATGAGAAATGCTGTGATTGTAAAACTGTCCTTACTCAAGTCACTTTTAAATTGTTTGCTGAATAAGTTCCCACACAATTAAATATACATAATGCTGTGTAAAATACAACATCTGGTCCAGCTTTGGTATAGTACTTTTGCACCAAAATATGCATGTCCATGGGGCTTATTTTCATGAGAACCAGATACAGGTTATACCAGTTATAACGCGATGCTTGGGGTCCAAAGAATAACATCACGACATAAGCAGGATCCTGTTAACAAATTTTTTGAAAAACATCCCCTTAGAAAATGTGCATTGAAATTTCAATGTCATCATTTTTAACTAACCTCTTGATCACGTATCGTTTGTTTTGTTCACCGGGTTT
The DNA here is from genome assembly GCA_016617855.1 of Megalonaias nervosa. Lineage (NCBI taxonomy): Eukaryota > Metazoa > Mollusca > Bivalvia > Unionida > Unionidae > Megalonaias > Megalonaias nervosa. The sequence goes on from JAECUM010004560.1 coordinate 28,222, forward strand.
CATCAGACATCAAATATACAGTACTTCAGTTTTGAATTGTATGCATGCCAATATGGCAGAAATGGTGAACAGTGAAGTTAAGGTACTATTAAACGCAGTGTTGGGATTAAAAATCTGCTAGGGATACGAATAATTCTCTTTACCGAGAGCATGTATTTAGGATCTTAAAAAGAGAGGTCATCTTAAATTAAAAAGTGGGAGCCATTCTGCTATTGAGTTATAACGAATCACATTATGACGGGTTTTATATTAGCAAATAGGTTGGTGAAAGTGATGAAAAGAGCATAATTGCTTAAATATGTTTGGTATGAGGCAAATTTGTTTGTATAATTTTCATTTGATGCAGATACAGTTTCATTTGGAATAGTACATATTGTCAGACAATATAAGAAATACTGCAAACCTGTTTCCTAATGCAAAGCAAATATTGTTTTATTATCATTTCAGTTACTATTTACATTTGGACCGATTATCCTTTTTAAGAAGCTGACATAAAAGCAAATAGAACATTTTTTCACCAACAATGGTGTATGTACGAGTCCAAATTTGTTTTTCTCAAACTAATATCTTAATAGGTTTAAAATGTGTGACTTTGTGGCATTTTCATTTGAAATATCAAAACATGTCATTGAGCAGTAGCTGTAAGGAACTGTTATGACTGACTGTTCTTGATGCAAGGCAGAAAGCTACAGTAGCGGAGGACTTCAAAGTATGATTTTCACTCATTAGCCATTGCACTGTGTTATGTATATTGGTTATATCATGCTACCTTTGTGCTTCCTGTGTATGCATTGGGGCGCAGTGGCAGGACAGGAGGCAGAAAAAAGGTAGAAAGCTGTAGTTTTAAAGTAAAATGCATGCTCTTGAGGGAAGTTAGCAACAATTTGCATCAAAAAGATTGATCTTATTTGCACCCTTCCTCAGTGAGACATGGATTTAAAGTGTCTTCACAAAATACATCATAAAATTGAATGGTCGGCTCAAAAGAGATACATGAAAATTTTGTTTACTAATGATAGCAGTTTAACTTAGGAGTGATACATAAAGTAGCACTGTTTTATTAATTTTCTAAAACTTTACATTGAATGTTTTTTTCTATCCAATTTACAGGGTGAAAATGTCATGATAATGGGACTGTGTTAAAATGATAAAAATAAAGAAAGACAATTTCATTGAAAGAACATCATGTTTTGATATGCATAGGCATCTTCTCATCTAAAACTAGAGCATGACTACAAGTAATATGGTTACACGACATCACATTTTATGGTTTGGGACATGAATAGCAGGTATAATTAATCCTATGCAAAGTGCGAAACCATAGAGTGCCACCTTAAAATAAAAATAAAATTTGTGCAATTGCTTTTCTCATTCATATCATCCCATGCGATATAATGAACAAAATGGTGATATGCATGAAAATAAGCAAATTATGCCCATTTTACTCTTGTTTACACAGTATGCATTGTGCCAGTATTGGTGTGCAATGACTGTAATTATGGGAAATTTAAAAATCATGGATCACAGAGATATAGTCAGCTAAAATTGAAAACTGTTGCATTAAATGAAAGAAAAATTAAACAAAAATGTTGTTGTTTTCGTTCATTTTTAATAACATTAAGGAAATGATGCCAAGCAGATTCATTTTCTTCTATATACTAGTGTTAGAAGAATTAGGAAACCTTTGACCTCTGTGACTGATCAATTTCTTCCTTGTTAAAGCTGTAAAATTTATTAGTTAACATCTCAGGAATTGTGACAAGTTTTATCATATTTTCCAGTCGTTTTGCAAAACTTTGCTTGCTGTAATGAGAAAAAAAAATGTGCATCACTTTTTATCCATGGTTGTTGCTGGGGGTGGGGGCTGGGTGTGAGTGGGACTTTTTTACTACATAGTACTGTTTTGTGGAAGAAATACATGATAATTATTTGAATAGATGGTTTAGATGATTGCAACTTAAATGTCATCTATAAAAACAAAAGTAAATCATACAGTAATGATAACTATTTGGTCTTCATGGTATCACTCTACAGTTCTTATATGCACTTCTGAGAGAGGGACTGGTATAAGTTGCCTGGTGAAGTTGTCTGCATTGGCAACATGCACAATAGAGTGAATGTTGGCATGCCCTTTATAGGTTATAAGATTGTCACCTTTTTGCCCATCTTATCCCCACCTTTTACTGTTCTATTTTGCTTATATTTGGACGAATTGGTTTTGACAGCATATCTGCTGTTGTGCTCGTATCTTGACCATATTGGTATTTAACACAGTGTTCCATCATAGCTTAAAGCTATCGGTACCTGATGACTTTTTTAATTGCTATTGTATCCAGAAATGCTATTCATCCTTATTACTGGACAACAAAAATGTGCCATCAAGAAGATGCAGGAAGGGTTCACATTTCTTGGGGGTCAATTTTTTACACTCACATGAAATTACTGATGAAAGTTATGTACTGTATACATGTACCTACCATAGTACTCAATATTGTAATTTCTGGCAAGATATTAACTTATATTTCATAGTCGCTGGTGTGAGGACTCCTTTCGGTGGTATGATGTCATCAGCAGGTCCGATGAATCACCAGCTGCTGGAATCTATCCGGTTTCTGGTTATGAACTTTCAATGGAAAAAAAGGAGGTTTGTAGTTGTCATCTAACAATTGGAACACCTTGTGGCTTTTCTGCCAAAATCTGTCTCTGATATACTTCAGTTTAACAATATTCCTCAAAGTCTGTTAGGGGCCCCGAGTGGCCAAGTGGTCTAAAGTGCTCACTGTTACGGATCACTGCCATGTCACCTCTGTTGGTGTGGGTTCGAGACTCAGGCTTGGTAAACGTGGGTATGTGAGAAAGCTTGCCAGTTGCTTCTCATGGGTCGGTGGTTCATTCCAGGGTTTTCCCGGTTTCTGCCTCCATAATTTATACTGGCCGCCATGTATAGCCTATCTTGTGCTGAAAAATTGCGTTAAACCCTATAACAACAACAACAACAAAGTCCGTTTACCTCCCCTTGCTAAGAATAAAACTGTTGACACAGTACTGTAAAATTTGGTGATAAATACTGACTGGAGAAGACTAACTTTTGATAACATTGTCATAATCACAGACCAGCCATCAGATTTTTGAGATGGGGAAGATTGGGGTGGGGTTGGGTAGGCTGGGATTCTTATTAGGAAAAAAAAAATACCCAGTCCCAAACTGCATAGAAAAATGCTATTGCTCATATTGTCAGAAAAGTTTAAAATTCTGTCTCTCATATTAGTAGAAGAAAAACATCTTGAGATGAAAGAAAAATAACGGGTTGGAAAGAAAATTCTAGTTCCACCCTACAAAGAATATATAGTTGGTCCCTTAATTCAGATTGTATTTACTGTGATATTTTCTCTTATTTGTCTTTGGAGCAGAATCAGAAGATTTTGTGTACCATATGGAAGTAAAAATACCTTGGAATCCATACTTTTCAGTGATGAGCAAAACCCTACAAACATTTTATGGTAACATGTGAGCATATGTCATAATTTATAATAGAGGTCATGATGCAACACAACTTAGTCACAGTCACCTGGTTGGCATCAGCTATCTTCCCTGTGTAGCGAATAACAAATTGGGACCTGGAGAAAGGACAAAAAAACAGTGAAATAAAAACAAGTCACCCAACATTTGTTAATTAACATCTTTACAGAAAAGTTATATCATTCAGGAAGAATAGTGACATGCATGAGCAATAAGCTTGATGACATCGCTCATGATGTGATTCCATTGCATGCAGAGGAGACAAAAGTGGGAACCAATCCAGGATTTTATGTGCTAGTCCAATGAGCTGATGAAATAAGTCTTTCCTGACCTTGGGGTCAAAACATTTTTATAGCAGCAATACATTCTGAAAGACAATGAGCTGTGCGGAGCATGGGAAGTTATAAGAAAATGGCAGAGAACTCAGTCACACTCTGAAGTACACTCATGAAACAGAACTATATGAAAAGCGTTATGATAACTTTATAAATTATTTGTACATGTTCAGTAATAGAAATTTCACTAGCAAGTTTGGTCTTAGAAAAGAAATTAGTGAATTTTTCAGCCAAGAGTTCATTATTCAGTCTGTAAGTCACCACACTGAACACTATCTAATTTTGTGTGTCATGCACATGGCATCATTTTTGTAAAACAAAAAGAGATTCATGCATATGCAGTGGCAGCAACTGTTATATTTCCGATGTGATTTTCTTATGATTGGTGAAATGGTACAGGTGTGTTCCGATTGGTCACCTAATTGAGAAACTCTGATTATTTCTTTATAACAGATACCATTATAGATTTCAACAATTTTTGATAGACTGGTAGATAACTTGACATGAATTTTGTTTGAGAAACTGTAATTTTTTGTATAATAGTCAGTTTAGAGTGAGGTTTTGATGCTATCATGCTTATATTCCTAAAGACATAAAAACAATTTGTGCTGTATTAACTTTCTAACATTCTAACATTCATTCTTACCCATATTATTCTAATATTTCAGTACTGTCCAAACCATCTGCCATTCACAGTTTAAAAATTTATAATTTCGTTTTCAATTACTATTTAATTTACTATGTTTCCTTCTTTATTTCTTTCTTCTCTATGTTCCATTTTTGCAAAATCACATTTTGCACTTCATAATTGCTGCAGGCAAATATGATCTCCTTATAGTTTGTATTATTAGAAATCACAGAAAAGTGTTTAAAAATCACGTTTTATTATTCTGTTCTCACAATCAATGACTTTGTGTTATTTCACAGGAAATATCAAACATACAGTACAGCTCATGCAAATTTTTGAATCCCCATGTATCTCAATCCCACATGGTGGAGAGAGAGGAGAGAATGAAGAAAAAATAACTCCACCATTTATTGACCTGTCCCAATGGAGTTACTGTGGCAGGTTGCAAAAACATTGCTCTTCATACCACTTATTCTTGTGGAGTCATCATGGATGACCACCATGACGTGGACATGGTCTCTATCAAAAGGCATGGTTAACTGTGTGCTCTTTATAGGTTCAAGGCGAGAGAGAGAGTTAGCGATTTATCTACATCATTATTAGCTGATTATAAACATTCCTAGTTCTAATGAAGATAAAGTAATAGATAACATTTTAGATAGTATTCACATAGTCGCAATGCTCATTAACACTACTATATATTTTTTCATTTAGAAAATGTTGATCAACTTCTTTTGCAATTATTTTGCACATTCACTTTATTCAAAGAATATGAACAAACTTACACGATGACTTCACAAGACCTTGTTGAGTTTTTCTTTAACAGTGTAAATTTATCATACTGTTTAAACATGACAAGTAAACCTCTGAGGTATGGACAGTTCAGTTCCAGATAATATCTGCTTCTGTTTACAAACACAACAAAACAGAAGAATGAACATACATTTAATGCAAAACGTTTGTTTAGTCCTTAAGCAGTAATGGTCCAGTTATGAGGCTGAATATACATACATGGGTAACTACTGACTGCACGCTGTTATAAAATGTTAGTACTAGAAGATGATGTCAATTTCAGCTTCGGAACGGTGCATTTATAACACACGAAGACATCTGACTTAGCGTATTGTACATAACAGCTCAAATGATGGTCTCGTCATTAACAACAGTAGTTTGGTAATTGTTTCTAATTAATCTGACCTCAAGGTATTGAAGAAACTGACTGACCTGAAATAGTATTGGGCAGGTTCAGATAGTTATCCCACACATTAGTTAGTTTCCTCAGTTCTTTGCCACCACATTTGTGATATATGTTCAGATATTGAAATTGGCGTGGCAAGGGTCTGAGGAAAGTCGGATTATCCATGCACAGGTTCTTATTAACATAATGTGTGATATATATGGAGATATCCATGTAAAATGTCATCTCAGTATGGCGTTTAATGTCTTCCAATAAGTTTGACCAGTTTTCAGTAATGTGTAGCAAAATATCATATCCTTGTTATTTTCTGTACTGATTATTAAGACTTTTTAAGAGGCTTATTTTCTCTTTCATCTTCAGCATATTTTTCTTGTTGGATGCCTTTTTTGTTTTAATTTCTATGATCAGCAATTCGACCATGAAGATGCTTTGCATGAAAAAATGTGAGCAGTTTAAAGCATCTTGGGTACTACTGTAAAATTAAGTTAAATATGCCTGGACTCCCATTTAAACATGTTGTCGATCCCTGCCAGGTGAAGAGTATGTAATTGGTAAATCCAATCAAAATCTCTGTCTTTCCGATTAATATTGCTACTAGAGAGCTTTTCTATGAGAAGATTTATATTATCTGGCAAAGAATAATTTTATTGTGTTCAGATAGGTTAAAGTGTATAGACACTTAGGTAGTAGCAAATGCATGGCTAAAGCATTTGCAACCGGAATATCTAGTTTTCTCCTTTTGTTAGTGTTCACTTAGTTTTGGAGGAGATGGATAGAAGTGCTAATGCACTTCTCTACCGAATCATCAGGCTGTCTGGTTTTGGGATCTGTCAAATTGGTGTCGGGAGGTGGGATGGCGCCTTCGTGCCTAATAAAGTATTAATTGTTAGAAAGTGATCACTGAAAGGATGTGGAGGCTACCCTCCCAGCTTCTGGGGGGTATCTAGTCATTCCTGGTCCCTCGCTGGTTTTGTTACTATTGTAATTCATCAGTAGGGATTGATGTGGCTGATCCACTTGTTCAACTAATTCTGAAGTCTGTATTTTAAGGGTAAGACTTGCAGCAAAATTATAAGGATTGGCAGGTTTGCAATTTTCCACATTATTCATTTCAGCAATACATTGAGGTAAAATTAATTAGGAACAATTATGAAGCTTCTGGTGTTAATGATGGGACCGTAGTTTTAGCTGTTATGTAAAATGTGCCATTTCAGATGGCTTCATGTCTTTTAAACGCACCTTCCCAAGATGAAATTATAATCATCGTTTGATGCTAACATTTTATATGAGCAGTCACAGTGGTCACTGCCTTGAGTTCTGCTAAACATCTGCAGAAGCCAAGTTTTTATTAAAGAGACAATTTAAGCTTCTAAATGAGCGGGAGTGAATGCTTGAAAACTATCGTCTTGTTCTGATTTGTAGTATAAAAAAGAACACTGTGCCTTTCTTTATTTTACTTGAAACAAATTTATCTTCTAATGAATGAGAGAATTAAAAAACAGTTCTAGAGAACAATATAGCCCCATCAATTAAAAGGCCAGTCCCATTAGTACATGTGAAGTCAGACTTGAACTATGTCAGATTTGTTTACATGTATATTCAGCCTCATGACTTGTTCATAACTGTTTAAAGACTAAATAAGTGGTTCAGACTTTAATGTAAATTTGGTGTTATCTTTTTTGCTGTTTGTTTATTTTTTAAATAGAAGTGGCTGTCATCTGGAATATAATTGTCCATACCTCAGTGGATTACTTTTCATGCTAAAACAGTAGGATAAATTTACACTGTCATAGAGAAGTTCAACAAAGTGTGCCTTTCGTCAGGTCGGTGCGCAAGTTCGTTTAGATTTCTTTGAACAAAGTAAAAGCTTCAACTTTATATTTTGTTGTCCATGTATATGATTAGGGGTGACATGATTCATCGATATATCGATGCATCAATACTTTTGCAGTAACGATTCACATATCAATACAAGAGATGGAGAATCGGTACAAAATGATACTTACTGTAAGCTATTTTAGTCTTCATCAGTCATGAATAATTATTATTAGTTTGCCTTGTTATTCTTTAAATGTAGAATTCATCTCAAACAGCATTTGCAGCCCTAGGCACTGATTTTTATTATTAAAAATGAAAAAGACAGTTAAGATTACTTGCTCGCCATCTGCAATTTAAAACAAAGTGACATGGTTCATAAATCTGCCCTCCCCCATTCCATACTAATTATCTTAACCCAGCAGCATATTCATCATATAGGATACATTCCAAACGTGTTCCACATGTGTAATGAAGTACTTCACTCATTTAATTACCACTTCTATGTGAAGTTTCTGCATTGAATTTTATCTTGTCTACATTGGTCGATTTGAAAACTTGTAACACTTCCGGTGTTTTGCATGGTGAAATAGATTGAATTCTCATTGGTGATTATTGCTTGTTCTGGTCCAGGTTAAATAATAACTGCCAGTCAGGAATTAGTGTAGCTTATTCCCTGCATGACAAACAGAAAATTTGTGAAAGTCATTGATATGTAGTATTTAAACATGATGTCAGGATTGCGATTGCATTAATCATGCAAAATTTGTATGAATCCACACATTTGGAGAAAAGTGATGCACGAGAACTCCTGCAGATTAGTTGAAAGTAGAACATATGAAAATGTTATTGGTGAAGGATACAATTTTTATATAACCGTTCTTGTCGCAACATGCGTTTTTCAGGTAGGCAAATGTTTACACATCTGGGTTCTTCGAGCATGACATCAAATAAATTTGATTGCCACATTGTGTCCTGGAATGTTTTACAAATGCGTGTTTAAAATACTGGCAACCTAGAAAACCCAAAATGTCTGATTCCTTCATGGTTCATTACGTTTTCGTTAAGCAAATATTGGTTGGTGATAGTGATGATAAAATTTTTTTTAAAGTTATGAAGTATAATGGATTATTGGAGCTGGGAAGTTGTTAATGGAGATGCCAGTGAGAGATTTTGAGCCCGAGTATGAGTAAGATGTACATGTTGCATGGATAAAAATAGACGACCTGATGGTCAATCTCCCTTTTAGGGGTATTTCAAAATTAAATGTAGAAAGGGCAGGATACTGAGCATATTTAAAATGCAGACAATTTAAAAGTAGAATGCATTTTTTTTATCAATCAGTTTAGCCCTGTGGATCATATGTTACAAAACCATGTATTCATATCAGGGTTAAGATATGCTGAATAAATGAGGATGTAAAAATGAAATTAAGAAGTAAAGATATTTATTTGAATACCTCTGTCTGCACAAGCAGACTATGGCATTGATGGACTAGGCTAATACAGCATTATGGAACAGATAAAATATCTGACATGGTAGTTAGTAAACTTCTTATTCCAGAAAGTAGGTTTATGTTAGTGAAAATCTTATTTTGGAGCAGATGTATCCAAAAGGTAATATATGTGAGCAATGGAAAATTGTAAATAACAGCCACAAAGATCAGTTCCCCAATAAATCTTCAAGATGACAAAACTAGCTATGCACATGCCCTTTCAGAAGGAAGCACATAAAACATATTCATACAAAGATAAGGAACAGAATATGCTCAGAAATAAATAACAGATTAATTCTTATGCAACTAGATGTGACATCTTTTAAAGATTTTGATTTCATAGGGCTCTAAAAAAGGTGGAGCAGGAAGAAAGAGAGACAGATATTGAAGTGTTAAATAAACATTGAACTATGACCATTTCCACTTCCCTTTCTTCTTTTCTACTCCCCACTTTTTTCGATAACAATGGGAGAAGTCCCACTTAAGATAAAATCCTGGCAGGATCTTTCCTTAAATTGTACGGGAGGAATGAAGTTTGGAATTTCTCTTTTTATGCTGAGATATTTAGCCAGTGAATGAAGGCGCTGATGAAATAAATAAAATTAGCACAGAATCAGTAAGGGGGCATGTTTTAAGCCACTCAAGTTTATCACCTTGTGTAAAAAAAAATTAAAAATTTTGAATAGGGCAGGGTGTTCTCATAGTTTTCCAAGTTGAAGTGAGACATGAAATTGGTGATAAGATGTTTTCAAAGCATTCATGCCGTGCAAAACAAAGGCCTGGTGGGTAAAGTGAGTTACATGGAGCCACCATTACATAGCCTAAAACATTGAATAAAACTGACAACCAACAGGTGGTCTGTTTGAAAATAATTTTGTTTTCTTGCCATTGATGAGAATTGCATATAAATATATGATAACTATATCTCTGTCTGTAATCTGCATACTGGAAATACAACCAGTATGTCAAGATACATAAATGGGTGCCACCTACCTTCCGAAGACAGAAAGATCATCAAGTGCATATGTGTATCGATATGTATTGTATAGCAGGCTGTGTATCGTGAATCATATTGATACACAGCACAGGTATATTGTCTTGTCCCTATATATGATCAAAAAAAAGATCACTGATTGACCAAAATAAAGATTACAGATTGTGAAATGGCGACCGATTGTAAGTAACTCATGATATCTCTGTCTTTCCATGGGTGGTCTTCATTCATTCATTGTTCAAATGTCAGTGAGTAAAATTGACCAGCCCCTCATGGTGGAGATGCCATCAGTGTCCCGGTTGAGACACGGTGGTGATCTGTAGGTATTTTATCACTCCATTGCAGTGCATTCTCATGGAGGGGAAGTGGAGGGGATTAAGTCTGCCACTGTCATGCATGGGGTATTTTATCACTCCATTGCAGTGCATTATCATGGGGGGAAAGTGGGGGGGATTAAGTCTGCCACTGTCATGCATGGGGTATTTTATCACTCCATTGCAGTGCATTATCATGGAGGGAAAGTGGAGGGGATTAAGTATGCCACTGTCATGCATGGGGTTCGAAAAATATGCTTGAGCTGTAATGTGAAACAACTAGGTTAAAATTGATGACTCACTCAAAATTAACCCAGGGTTTAAATTAAATATGCTCTGTCTTTTGTCAATATTAATTCAGACTCTCTTTCTTAAAATAATTATGGTTTTTATTTCAATTTGCTTTTTATTATGTGTCTACCTGCAGTGACTGCATTGCAAATTTTGCCTAATATTTTTAAACTCCCATTAAATGAAATTCTTGTTCATTGTCATTTTGATAAAGAGGTCAGCTGACTATAACTTTTATACATGGTTCCGTGTTTAATGAATTTCTATCCAGTGTTTTTAGATAAAGGCAAATATATGGCTGGAGCATTACAATGTTCTTGACACAGAGTATCTAGAAATTACCATTAAGCACAGGTGATCATTTAAGTATGGTAAAATATGCACTTGATTATTTTGTATTGTTATCATTTTGCAGTATCCCCATCTTCACAAGATTATCTACAATTTCCGAGATATGACTCCACGTGAAATTCAGAGTTTCCCAGGAAATTACAAGTAAGTTGTGATCAACAGATTATTTTTTCTTCTTCTATAAAAAAATGTAATTTTTTCCAATAAATTCAACCCTCTCCTACTGACCACATTCGAGAGATTTCCACATACTTGGATCATATTCCGAAAAAAACTTGGTGCAACTGTCAATGTAAGTCTGTATATCAGTAGTAATCTATACTTTGTAAAATGCAGAGAAAAACATTAAGCATGTTGGGGATAATTCCTTAAAGTTAGTATTATTGATGATATTAGATCTGTATGAGCCTTTTAAAGGCACATTTTAAGTTGGTCGTTTTCCTGTCCTCAAGTTTTGTTGACCCGAAAATCTATCAGTGTATCCTTAAAATTGGACATTCTTGTCCAATATGCAACTATTGATTCACCATTCAGTCAACTTAATTTCTGTGAACAATAATCTGACTACCTTGCTATAAACATCTTCCATGTATTCCAGAAGGTTATACAAAATTTTGCATTACAGACCTATAGAGTTTAATTGCATTTGTCTCTTATCTGCTTTAATACATGTTATGGATGATTCATAATAACTTCCATTTAAGGGAAAAAGCATATTAGACCATTCTAAGCAGTTTTGCTTGGTGTGGCATGCCATACACATTCTAGCGATCCTTGTATGGTAAAGCCAAGTGTGCATGGGCCTGCATGCATCGAGTACTGTGCCCCACGCATTTGACCACAAATTTAAACTTTTTAAAAACCACTTACAAATTTTGAATAATTCATAATTCAGGCCTTTACATTTTGACAGATCTGCCAGCAAATGAACCCTTTAAATGATTTCTAAAAAATGCTAACCAGTATTTGATAAATTTGCCTGAGCACCATGGAAGACATACCTTTAACTTAAAAGTTAGTTCAAAATTTGCAAATATACAATCAGATATGGCCACTGTTACTAAAAATATAATGGCCACTGTCACTACAAATAGAAAAAGCTGAAAACTACTGCAGAACAGCTAAATAGACTTTGAAAGAAAACATTATATCATGAAGGCTTTAAAAATATCACAAGCCCTGACTCAAATTCTACCAGCCCTGACTCCAGTTTCCATATGGCCAGAATTGCCTTTTTTTTTTTTAATATTATTTTTTTGCATACCATTGCAATTGCTGTACATCAGATATGTAAAGATATGCACAGAAATTGTATTCCTCAAAATATTTTATGAAAGCAATGTTTTCCTCATGTCCTGATGTCAGCCATTATTGGATTCTTTTATCAACAACCTCCTTGCTCATTGGATCAGCAGTGTTTATATTCATTAGCATCTGAAACGTGCCTTGTTTGATACAGTTTCTCTTTACACATTTGATATTGTTCTTAGGTGCCTTTCAGTATGTTTGATCAGTGTTGCATTATACTAATGTAAATGTGAGCAAGGGACAGCTCAGTTACTATTCATTAAACATTAAACTGAAACATCTTGAACACATGTCCTTGAACAATGCAATAGCGATTAAATAAACCCATTAAAAAATCAAAATACCATCTCATGTGTTTCTGCCCAAAATCATTTTTAGTTGCTCTTTCCTGTTTATCTCACCGTTGCAAAAAGACAGCTGATTTTTAATTAGAGACTCAAAAGCCATTGTGGAAAATATTTGATCCATTTGTGATGTATAATGCCTCAAAAACATCCTGCATTTGGCCCAAACTCTCTTGATTACAACAATAAAGTAACACAAACATCTTCTTTGCACACATGCTGGCCTGTTTCCATTACTCAGCCATGTTTCTTTGCACTGGTAGCAACAGCTGCTGAAATGGTTTCGTTTTCCAGTATACTGGTCCAGGCTGGTTTCTGTAACGCACATAAATATCCAAAATGGTACTTTGTCCTACCTTAGGTAGAATCACATGCATGTTAAAGCCATGTGAGCACTAATTGTTTGTAACCCAGACAATCTGTTCCTATTTTTAGATCACTGGATTTGCTTTATACATAAAGTTTACAGTTTTCAAAACAAGTATGATAAGTAGATAGTCTTCATAAGGGTTAGAGGTATACATGGGGTAGGTATTAATCATGTATTAGTCTTTTAGCATTGTGAAAACAATTACTGTATTTCATCAACATGATCAAAATTTTCTTACACAAATTTGATTGGTTTTTTTTGACAATCCCAACCGTCACCTCACTTTCAACACAGGAGTGACCTAATCAGAAAGCCAGTGTGCCCCTGGCATCAAGTTGTCCATTTTTGTGGCACAGTTCTTGTTACTGCTTTACACCGATGATGGTTATTTTCGCTAGCTATTAATGTTTCTATGTGTATGACTTCCTATTGTGTCAATTGGCTTAATTCCCATACCTCCAATACACTGTGGTATGAGGATTTAGTTTATACTGCTACTGGAATAACATAGTCCCTATGTCTGTCTTTTCACACGTTTACCTCCACAAGCAAGGGAATAAACAAGCATCAAAAATAATTATTTTACTGTGTTAGATTTGCATAAAATGTATGTAGTGTCTAAAAATTTCAATGCCAACTGAAATCACTTGTATATTTTACTATTTGATGCAGATATGGCTGGTACTACACAACTTTAATGATCGAGTGTCGACGCTATCAGCCCTGGCTGACGGAAAGGTATATGAAGGAAGTTTTTAACTCTCCTTGCTGAAAGGGAAATGGAATTTTGGTATGACTGCACATTCATCATACTTCTAGTATATTTTTATGGTTACACCTTCTCACAAATTCCATGTTAAATTTAGACCATCTGTTTAAGGTCATCTTGGTGCAAAGGCTATTTTATTTTTATTAGCCATTTAAATTTGCAGTATATATTGTTGTAACATCTGTCAGTTGTATTAATATAAATATTGTTAAAGCTGCCAGTTATAATGATATAAATATTGTAACAGCTGCCAGCTGTAATGATATAAATATTGTAATAGCTACCAGTTGTAATGATATAAATATTGTTAAAGCAGCCAGGTGTAATGATATAAATATTGTAATATTTGTTAATTGTAAAGATATAAATATTATAATATCTGGTAATTGGTATATAAATATGGTAATAGTTCCCATTTGTAATGATATAAATATTATTTCAATTAAAATAATAACCATTTGTTCTTTAGATTCAGGAAGAATGGTGGAAAGATTATCTCTCAAACTGTGACGAATCTAGAAGAAGTAGGTGTACAAAATTTTATGATGTTGTTAATGTTTTTAGAATCCCCAGCTTATTTTGTATCATTGCAACTATATTACATTATCTGATTAATGATGTTAGTATCATTGACAATTCCATATACTTTTTATGGTTAAGATTAGCAACTACAATGTTATAATAATATTGTAATTACCAGAGGAAACATATTGGACTCATACAAGATTATTATTTGATTCTAATGAAGATGTTTTCATTTTGTAAAAGTCAAAGATAAAATAAGAATCATACTTTTTAATTTGGCCTTGTAAATGTGAGCTAGATTTTTATTCAACATTCATTCCTTTATTTAGATCTGAGTGTTTGTCTGCCTGTTTATTTATCCATTTCGTATATTTATCCAGGCATTTATTTATTTGTTTCTGTCCGTCTCTCTACCAATCTTTCTGTCCATGTATTTATTTAAGTTAGTAATATTACATTCTCCTTCAAATATGTTAGGAATATAATCCTATGACCTGAATCCAATCCTCTCAAAGGCAAAAATTCATCTTTCCTGTCCATATTATATAGACAAAGGGCAATAACTCATGGTCCTTACCTCCCCTAGCCTTCTGCATGTGGTGTCAGTTTTAAGCTGTTGCTGTAAGCTGACAACATCGTTCCTTTTGCGTCTCAGAGTCAATTGAAAATTTATGCTACTTTTCATCACATCACATCCTTTAAGAATTTTGTTTTTTTTGGATGTATTAGGGATTATCCTACAAGTTGTATACATTACCTTTTGCATTTTGAGCATAATTATGTGAATTGTTTTACCTAAGCAGACTCGGTATCTGAATTCCTTGACTGCATGACTCCTCATGGCTACTTTATAATAGAATGTGTTGAAGTTCATGTTCGTATATTCTTTTTTATCACCCCAGGTAGTGGGAGTCATGGCATTGTTAATGCAGTTAACTATGCATTTCTTTGTTTTGTTTTTGTACATTGTTGTTTCAGAATGAACTAGGATGACTGTGTATGCTAAATGCAAGAATTCAAAGCCAGTTGGAACTCTCATGACTCGTGTCTCGCATGTACAATGTGTACATTATCGGCTGCATGCAGAATGTGCACCACTTGGTCACAGAATACATGGTTGACAGTTCTAAGGAAAAGTGCTGGAAACAGCAAGTGACATGGAAAATCAAAAGAATGAGAGTAATGATATTTTGAATATTCAGTGTATAATAAGTCTTTGGCCAGTCTGGTGTCCACCTCCCTCACCCATATTGGCTTACAGTGTCCAGGCCTGAGTTCTTTTTGATGATGAAGTCAGCCCTTGCTTTTGTCTTCCCTTTGAGTCTGGATAAATAAGGGATATTGCAGAGTCTGTCAAGATCAGTGACCCAGACAATTCCATATCTTGTCTGTTTTTTTTTCTGAGAGTCAGCTTCCATTGTTCTTTGCGATCTCACTGGTATACGGCCCATTCTGATGCCTTCTTCACATGTCTCCAGGTGTGAGACAAGAACTACACTGCAGTCAAACTGATTTTGCCTGCTTCTATATGGTGCATAAAGACATTCTGCACACCACTTTGAAGCTCATTTGCAATATAGTGCCCACATCTTTGTTCTTGGACTTCGCATGTCTGGCGATATTTCGGGCTTGCATACAAGTCTGGCAATGCGCATCCCACCTTGACCCTTCAAACCTCCCTTTGAATCACCTCCACTGTTCGATGGTAAAATGCAGGCAGCCCAAGAACTGCCTCTCCATCATCTCTGCACAGCAACCATTGCCTTATGCATCATATCTGATTCGCCCTCAGTGATATGATTAATAGAGAGGTGGGGAGGGGATACAGAATCATTTGCTGCACAACCGCAAAAACCAGCCACAGTCATACTCTTATCAAGGGTATAGGACACATAGTTTCTCTACTCACTTGCTTCTGCTCTCTCGACATTGAGTTGTGTCCCTGAATGCCTGCAGACAGTTGTCTAGTATGCCTCTTGTATTTCAAACAGCATTGAATTGATCTCTTTCTGCAAGTGAGTGGATAGTCCAAAGTGTTTCAGAGGGGCTTCGGTTCTTGTTTTGCCAACCCACTCCCATTTTGCCCTACCATCTTGATGGAAGTACCATCAGACTTGTTAAAGGACACACTTTTGCAGCAAGAGATCCATATGCTTATAGAGAAATGGGCAGTGGAGATTGTTTGGAATCCACAATCTCCAGATTTGTCCTCCAAGCTTTTTCTGGTCAGGAAGGCCAATGGCATTCAAGATGGACACAAAAGAATCAGCCCCCCTCTCCATCCATCCCAACAAATTTGCCATCTGTTTATCTGAAAGATGCATGTTCTCGTGTTCCTTTCCACCTGTCCTTAAGGGAATTCCTGTGGTTTATATACTGAGGAAATTGTTATCAGTTTTGCACTTCCTCATGGCCTGAATATAACTTCATGGACCTTGCAAAACTACACCACTGTGATGTATCCCAGTTCCACACAACTTCATCTACTTTCACAGCGGCATATTTGGACAGCATCCTCAAGAAACATATGATCAGTTCCATTGTAGTCGAAGGAAAACAAATAACAATCTCATTTCCTTTTTACATCATCTGTACTGATCAATTGGTAGGTCTTATTTTTGACCATCCAATCAGTTCATCAGTTTGGGTAAGGATTTTCTCACCTATCTCAACCTGGTACATCTTCCCCACGTTAAGGTGGTCAGAATCATCATCCTCATAGAATCCATTTTCCAACATGAAATGGATCACAACTGAATAGTTTTTGCAACTGCTTAGATTGTTTTATTTTGCAGCAGATCCTGTGGGTCACTTCTACATGCACCCTCTACTAGGGCGATACCAAATCACCCCAACTCTGCATTCTGATCTGGGTATTCTACCATTGCAGTGCACAATGTGACATTGATATCTATATCAGACATATTCCTGGCAGACTAAATGTCTTGACTGATTCTATGTCAAGGACAAGGCAGATTCTACATACAGAATGGTCCCTTCATCCATTGGTCTTTCATTGTTTTTGCCAGCTATGTGAGCATCCGATAATGGATCTATTTGCAGTTAGGCAAATCACAAACTGTCCACCTTGATTTCCCCAATACTGAATCCCAAGGATTTGCCCATCCACGCTCTTTCTCTCAGTTGAGAAGGTCAGTCGGCCTTTGCCTAAACCCTGCTAATGATCTTAGTTCCAAAAGATGATACAGAAATTCAGTGGCAAGAAGTACAAAATGATTCTGATTGCCTTTTTCTGCTGGGATAAATCATGGATCAACAATTTTCTCTATCTTGCGATAGATCTACCCAGTAAGATTCTGGTCAGGTCAAATCTTCCAGATAGCCTTTGACCCACATGTTCCATCCTTGCACTGACAATCTTCTCAAACATGCTTAGCTCTTGCATTAAGAACCTTCCAGCAGAAACAGTGCTTGGAAAAAATTGCATGAGCTAGAAGGGCAAAGGCATATGAAGGCAAGTGGCACATTTTCAGGGACTGGTGCAATGTCAAAAACATCGTCCCTTTGAGTGCCTTTTGCCTCTGTCCCACAAGTAAATGACTTTTTTGACGGTATGAGGAGAAATAGTTGACAACAAGTACTATTTATGGCTACTGTTATATGATATTGAACACATTCTGTCATCGTGGAGGATGTTGGTCATGGCAAAGACCTCTCTGACTTCGTGTCCGATGTTGAATTGCATAGGCCTAAATTACATTGCATTCCTAAGTGGAATTATTCATGGGTTCTGACTTGGCTGAATAAAACAAACTTGAGCCTTGAGCTAGAACCTTGCCGAAACTCCTTTCATACAATAATTGTTTCCTCATGCAGTGTAAGTCATTTACATTCCCTCTCTGTTGACTCAGCCTATCTTCAATTTTGATCAGATGACTTGGCGGTCTTTATGATGCAACCTAGTTTCATCGCCAGGAATTAGTTGCTGTCAGTGGACATCAAAAAGCCATCATATGACCTCTTAAAGACGCCTCTTTTCTCCCAGCTAATTCTGGGAAAGAGTACGTAAGACATTAAGCCTTTGCATTGTGGTTGAAGGTAGGTGATACGCATGGTATATCACCAGTTGTTTCATGAAGATATCTGCTTATGAGAAAAGGGCAGTCTCAGTGAGCCTCATCCTGACTGTCATGTCTGTATCAAACATATTGAGGCCAGTCTTCAGGAGTTGTATCTGTGGGACTTGGCTTCACAGTGATAAACTCTGGATCTGGTAGACCCAGTCTCAGTCACTCAAGTGGATACCAGATCCAACTGACATCAGCACAACCTCTGGACAGGCACTCTTGGCAGCTTTTGCTGGATTCGCCTGGAAATTTTATGTGATAAGATCTCATTATTTCTTCTTCCCAGACCTAACCACATGACCTCTGGTTGTGCTGTGGGTTAACCTCCATATGGTGAATCCAATCTTCTTCCATCAGAGGTAAACTGAGGTATATGTAGGACGTACTACATTCTCTCCACCCGTTACCTATTCTCCTAACATTAATGTGATTGAGGTATGTATTTGAAGGAGAAGGTAAATTTTTTCAGTAAATTAACCCTTTATCTCATGTAAGTGCCTTTGGACATCGTTACCCGATCCTCAAGGAAGCACCTTCGGACGCCTCTACCCGATTTACATGGAAGCAACTTTTGATGCCTCTACACCATTCTGATGGAAGTGTGTTTGGATGCCCACTGTAAACATGAGCTATTTTGAGCTGGTTTTCATGGCACCACTTTGGGGAAAACCCCATATTTGATACTACATTCAGTGATGTGAATGACCATTACGTCAGATCAGGTGGTCTCTGTTTAAGCTCTAGTCATAATCTGCTATTTGAAGTCACTGGGTCAGCTTTTCTACTCTCCAGAATGGAGGCCATGGATTTTGTTCAGTTGTTTCTGGAGTTTGCACGATTAAAATCACGACTATTAAAGCTTCCACAACATAGGTAAAGGCTCTGATGTTGATGTAGGCATCAGTGAGTGATTATAATTTATATAATTCTGGTGACTTAGTGATGTAGATGTAGACAAAGAACTGGAAAAGTGTGAGAAAAGGCAGCTTCAGTTGGTCATACAGCTTCACTGGCTTGATGGTGAATGAGTTCTCTCAAAGTTTTAAAGCACATCCAAAATACTTCCATGAAAAATAATTATACAACTATAATGATCCGATTTTACTCTTAAATCTTTCTGTGCATAATAGATGTGTACCAGAAATGTAATATGTTTAAAATTGATGTTGAAAATAACATATACTACACTGCTGTGCTGGCAGGCCTATGTGTATGGAGTCAAATAGGTAACAGGTGTTTTATTTATTGAAAATTGCACTGTGTAAATTTGGTACATGTATATCAACTGCCTACAAAGCCATACACTATGTGAGGTAAAGGGTGATACTTCTTATAGGATACTTACCATTACTTGAATACCCTCCCATCCTTCCTGCAACTTGAACATCCCATTGCACAGTGTTTCGCTCAGCTTAAAGCTAGCGCCACCAGTAGTTGGCAGGGGGAAGTAATGTGCAAGTGTTATTGCCCTTTGTCTGTATAACGTAGACACAACAGATG
Source organism: Megalonaias nervosa (assembly GCA_016617855.1). NCBI lineage: Eukaryota > Metazoa > Mollusca > Bivalvia > Unionida > Unionidae > Megalonaias > Megalonaias nervosa. The sequence goes on from JAECUM010004560.1 coordinate 48,066, forward strand.
AATTTTGATATTTTTGGAGGTAGTTGGGCTTATATTCCTAATGTTGATGTGATTGGTTAAGTATTCTAGGAGAAACATGATTTACTGAAAAATTTGCTTTCTTTTTCAGTTTAGGGAGAAGTGTGATCTTCTTGTCAACTGTAGCGCTCTTGGCAGCCGTGAACTGTTTGGAGACAAAGAAATGACCCCAATTAGGGGTCACTTAATACGGGTAGTGTATCGTCAAGATTCATTGTGATTTGTATTCTTCATTTACATATATATTTTGTTCTTAGTGCATGGAATTGGTAGCAGTTGAAAAATAAATTAAACAAAGCATTATTGTTTGTACTTCATACTGTATATATCTGCCATCCTACCCTTCTATGCATGTCTCTACATATGTATATATGCAAATAGATCTAGACTGATGAATGACTATGTGTAGCTAGTAGCTAGTTCATTGAGCAAAGATCTCTTTATATTTATTTATCTATTTCTCACTGAATATAAATATAAAATTTTAGCTCATCTCTTCATAAGGCCAAGTGTCAAGCATCCATTATGTGCAGAGCAAAGACAGTTGTCCATCAACATATGTTCTTCTCAGCTATAGCAATGAACCAGCTTCAGCTAAATGTGACAGAGTAAAGGTCTATTGTACTTTTGCAAAAGATGCCAATCCACCATCAGTTGTAACCATTATTAAAATATAGAAAATGTGTAAGGGACTTCTCCAAAACCTCTGGACAGAATTTGATCAGATCTAAAAGAAGCATATAAATGATGCCAATCAAAGTATAGCTGCTGGTTACTAAAGAATTAAATAATTTAAAATCATTTAACCAAATAATTTGACAGTTTGGATTGTGGCATAATGTGCACATGTGTATTGCTGCCTCAAAAAAGAAAACATAACAAATATGACATAGGTACACAACAAGGAAGAAGTGATGAAATATCGATCAGTGATCATGAATGTATGTGTCATTAAGATGTACTTGCATTTTGGCATCATGTAAGTACATTGTACTATACTTACGTTACTATTATGTGTGTATGTAGTAATTATTGTCTACTTATGTGTCACTATGCATGTGTAATATGTAGTTATGTGGTAACATGTATATTTTTCTACAACATACATATGTAAAAACTAACATTAGAGTATGTTTTATTATACATGTAATCTATCACATACATAATGGGTGGCCAAGTGGACTAACATCTCACCTCAGTCTCTGGGGGATTGAGTCTCAGGCTCGGCCAATGTAGCTATTTGAGAAAGCTTGCAAGTAGCTCCCTGTGGGTCAGTAATTCTTCTCAGTTACTTCCTTCACCGCTCTGGTGGCCTAGTAGTTAGAGCATCTGCTTTGGATGCGGGAGGTTGCGGGTTCAAACCTTGGCATAGTCATACCAAAGACTTATAAAAATGGCACTAACATCTGCCTCACTAGACGCTCAGCATTAAGAGGTTAGTGTTAGGACTGGTTGGCCTGGTGTCAGGATAATGTGACTGGGTGGATTATGATGCTACATGTCTGTGGCATGATGCCCCAGTGCTGGACATCACTATATACTGTCAAACTCCAGTCATCATAGCAATATGACTGAAAAATTGTTAAAGCTATGTTAAACATCCAAATTACACACACACACACACACACACACCCCCCTTCATCTGATATACCGGCTGCCATGTACAACCTATCATTGCTGAGTAATGGTGTTAAACCCACAGCAATAACAACAAGAACAATGTGCATAATGTAATTATAATTATAAAATACACACTCAGTTGTTCATATATGTACATATTATCATGCATTAACTTAATATTAAAATGTGCATACTTGCTAGTAATATGTACATGTATAACAATTTTTCACGATGTTGGTTCACCTGCAGATATGGCTGCCATAATTGAATACAGAAACATCTTACAATCACTTCTAACAAACCACATATCAAAATTTGAAACAATTTGACAGAAAACATTTGGGCATAAAGGCCATTCAGTTTTGCATCAATGTGGCTGCCATTAAAGACATTTAAAAGCATCATACTGACACAGATTTCTTTCATTTCACTTTTAGGAAGATGTGGACCATATGAATAATCTTAGGTTCACGCTTTTATAAGGCTGAATTTTATTTCAATTTCTGCAGGTAAAAGCACCATGGATTAAACATTTTCTTCTTGCAGACAACGCTTATACATACATATATCCAGGGTAAGTAAACTATGTCACCAACAAGATGATGATTGCACCGTGATCAGGGTAGCTTCATATGACAAGAGAATGGTCTTGTCGCCCTTGCTAATGGACTTATAATTTTGTCATGATTCTTTGCTCTTTTCACTTTAAAGTATTTTGTGAATCTTTGGGATCTGTATCTTGTTGATATGGTGATTTGGAAAAAACAAGTGATTATTGTAATGCCTGGCAAAACATTGGAATATAATAAGAGTTCTCCTGGAAGCACTATTGTTGACAACACCATCTGATTCCAAGCTTATATGGGTGCCTGTGCACCATCTGCATTGAAACGTGTTTCAGTGTCTTTTGTAAACATCAGCCATTTTTAGCTGGTTTTCAGAGCGCCACCTTTGGGGAAACCCACTTTTAGAAACCGCAGAAATTGAGGTAAATGATTATTATGTTACATCACATGGTTAATGATTATTATGTTACATCACATGGTTAATGATTATTATGTTACATTAATGATTATTATGTTACGTCAATGATTATTATGTTACATCAATGATTATTATGTTACATCAACGATTATTATATTACGTCAATGATTATTATGTTACATCAATGATTATTATGTTACGTCACATGGCTGCTTTTTAAGTTATAGTTATAATCTGAAATTCTTCACTCTCCAAAATGGATGCTGCAGATTTTGTTAAGCACATTTTTGAGTTAGGATGGTTAGAGTTACGACTGATGGCTTCATTAAGTCAGATATGGGCTCCAATATCAATGTAGGCAACACAGATTTTTTGTAATTTATCAAATTCAGACAGTTTAGTGATACAAATGTATGCAGCAATCTGGTAGATTTAGAGGTTACAAAAGATCAGTTACTGTTGGTCACACAGCTTCACTCACTTGATGGTGATTGAATTCTCTCAACATTTTGAAGCATGTAAAAAAAAAAGATCATGAAAAATAATTATACAACTATACAAGTCAGATTTACTCTTAAGTAAGAAATGGTAATAGCTAAAATTTATGTTGAACTTAATATATAACTACACTGCTATATACTAAGATATACTAAACTGCTATAAATTTTACCGGCCTAGTCAGTCGTTTAGATAACAGGTGTTCTAATAATAGCACACTGCTCTGTATTCTTGGGCACATTTATATAGACCACAGACACCATGAGGTACAGGGTTTATAGGAAAGGGATCATTAGGTGGGTGTTATTGTATTCCAGTACTGTCATCCTAGTACTTTAGTCTTGTTTATTTTAACTTCATTTCATTGAAACAAAATCTTTTAATGACAGAAGGATACTATTGAACATTTATGCATACATAGAGATTCCTGTACGTCATAAAATTAACTGACATTTTAAGTATCTTAATTGTTTCATGTCCAACATTTTTCTTTTATGAATTATTTATATATATATATATATATATATATATAAAAATCAATCTGTCCATGTGCCGGAAAAATCATAGAAAAATTAGTTCACGTAACAGAAGATAAGAAAAATATCCATGCTGTATTCCTTCAGTCTCTGTGTGCATGTGTTTATGTGTGTGTGTATATATATATATATATATATATATATATATGTATATATATATATATATATATATATATATATCAATGCATTTATTATTATTATTGCATTTATCTCAATCAATCCCTGACATGTGATCCCTTGCTGGATCCAGTGTGCTTGTAAGGACTGTTATTCGCCATATGATTTGTATTCTATACATATATATATATAAATATACATGCACACACACACATACTTGAGTTGTACATAAAATCAATAATTCATCCTCATTCTTATAACTTAAATAAATCCCATTTTAATTTCCACTCCAGTTCAAAACTTCCTAAGAAGTGTTTAGTACTGTCATTGATAATATGGCAGATTTGAGTTACCTGTTAAATTCCAAGAAACATAGTGCACCAAGAAATCACATACAGTTGGCGGCCAGGTAACAATTACATACACTCACTTATTAGATTGAAAGACTGAATTTGCTGTTTTAAAACATTTCTGTATCTTATCTAATAATAATTTTATTTCTAGACAAGATAACATTGCCCTTGGTGGCACACGTCAGGAAGGAATCAAGGACTTAACACATGAGCAGTTGCACTTTGATGACATCATGAAGAGATGTTGTGCTTTTATCCCCAGTTTGAAGGTAAAATTATAAGGATTCTTGAAGAAAAGGCCATTGTTATTGAAATAAATGAAAACATTTACTTGCATATAGTTTCATATACCATGTGTACTCACTTATTAGCTAGATCCAGCTCAATATGCACTGGCAGATCAGAACAGGTCCTGTGTAGTTTGTTTGGAGTGATGAGTGTATCAAAGAGCATATATACCCTGATCTGTTGGTGCATTATGCAAGTGCAGGTCTGAGTCTACAATGATAAACCAATATGTGCAATTTAAATTTGCTTTGCTGTTTTCACTATATTGATCACTACATACAGCAATGAATATTCTTACTATGGTACAAGATTTATGTCTGCATGACATTCTGGCCAGCTGAATATGTTATGTTACTGAACTTAACTGCAGTGACTAATGTTGAATCAAAAGGTCTAAAGACTATTTGTAATACCATAATTACTTGGGACACTACAAGCATTGGGACACCCACAATTATTTTCAAAAGTAATTTTTTTATGACATTAAAGTTGGGGCACAAAATTAAAACAATTAGGACACATCTGTTTTTTTCTACTGATTGATTACTGTATTTAATCGATTGTAACATCGTTGCTATCAAATGGGTGACTTTGCAGTTGTTAATGGATTATCATTATAAATTATTATGTGGAAATGTTATAAATTATAAATATAATTTGTTTGAAAAGTCTATAGATATATTTAATTTTCCAGTTTCCTTTTTCCTTCTTCATGATTCAGATATGTGCAATTTGATCTGACAATTGAGAATTGGTGGGTTGTCGTACACATTTATAACAGTAATCTCTCCCGTTTGTCACTAGTTTATTATTATTTGTTTATGCATTATTGTATTAGAATTTTGTATCAGTTCACCAGTAAATATGCTTTTCTTTTGATATAAAATGTAAATACCTAACTTGTTAAAATGTGATACCACTGCAACAAAAAACAATAGTGTTTGGTTCAGTGCACACATATAGTGAGCATGGTTACATCATGCACGACCTATGGTAATCTGGCCAGTTTTGCCTTGACATTTTTTGTGTCTGTAAGTGTTGAGACACCAAGACAGTTACACCGTAGTTATTCTAATAAATATTCTGGCGGTGGTGCAATTTTCAAAGGTGGACGTTGAATACCCTACATAACTGTTTGACTGAAAACATTAGTAAATTAAGTTGGTTTGATTTTTCAAACAGTTGTTGGATTACTCATGTACTGTTTTAATTATCTGGACATACAATAAGGGATATATACACATCTAGAAGCCTCAATAAGGTAGGAATTTCCTATTCTGTGGAAAAAAAGGGGCTGGGGCATTTATTAGAAGTGGTGCTTCTATTAGAATAATTAGAATACGTATGCTATTTTATGGGGGCATATACGTCATCGGACACTGAAAAAAGTAATCTTTTTTCGTGTCTCAAGATATACCTTCATTATGGTAGTAGAATGGCAAAGCAGAAAGAGAAAACGTTTCTTATTACTGTAGTATCATTTATTTTCACAGGTCTCAATTTTATCCGATTAAAAAAAAATAAATAAAAGACATTTTGTTGGGTACTTAAATTGGAGGTTTTGCCTGTCAAAGTAAGGTGTTTAATTTCATGGATTAACTGCTACAGATATCCCAATTAAAGAATACAAAAGAAATAAACCATGCTGGTAACAAACAATGGCCACTTCAATAGTTAAAACAATACTACAACCTGTATGAACACAAGTAAAACACTTGTCAAGGTCAATCACTCTTATTCAGTATCAGAGGGATCTGACAACCAATAACATGTATTATTATATGCTCATTTTTTTCTCCGTTAACTTTACATTTAAGATTATAGCTGAATTAAAAAACAATGGAATAACTCCTGTGTTTGAATCTGCCTTGTATACAAAGGAACTTCAACCACTAGACTTCATTTAAAACATCATCAACTGAGCCGATTCATGCTGAATGGATAATTGTAGCAGTAATGTGTCAAAGTATGAGACTTAATTATCTGTAGCTCTGATAATGCTGGACTTGTTTAATTCAACAATTGTTTGGACTGTTTACCTGAAAATCATTGTTGTACCAGCAGACTTGATTAAAATATATAGATTAAGTGGTTTTGTCCAGAAATCAGTAAAGCATGTGTTTCCGTACTCTGCAGTGTTTAGAGTATATACCTCATGTTTTATTAGTAATTGTACTTCAGGCAATAATTCTAGTATTTTACAGTTATGTTCATTGGGATTAAGCATGCATGGATTAAATAGGACTAAATTCATGAGGATTTACATTTTTTAACAACAGTTTTACTATTTACTCGAATGAAGAATCAGTTTAAATAAGTATTTGATTATTCTTCTTTCATATTCAGTAAAACTGGTGTTAGAATCCCTTTTGCTTTTTCTCATTGAAATTCACACTATACTAACATATATCACAACACATTGATTTAAGGCACTGAGTGGAAATTACATCTACTATAAGCCATATGGATAGGTGTGCATTGAAACAGTATAAAATGGATTTAAATTATTCTTTTTGTAGGGCTAAAATATCAAAAAATCAATGTAAAATCTAATTTATATTACTAGATTAATGAAATGACATTGATTTATCAAAGAGCTTTATTGATCTCAAGGAATGAAAGTAAAAGAAAATGGGTCGGTTGCTTCTTTATCAAATTGTGGCTAATGTTTTGTTCGGTCTTTAAATTCATGATTCAGGGCTACAAGAAACTCCACTAAAAATTGGTACCTAACAAAAATTAGTGATACTATGGTATTTAGTGGCAAACTATCAGAGCAAGATTCTGCTTTTCCTGCCTCTGACTTAAGCGTCAGCGACAAGAATAAGATTCACTGAAGTAAGTGAGAATCCTTTTATAAATTAAAGGCCAGGCATCACGTAGATCTAGATCCTCTTCCTTATAAAGATTTAGCGACAGTTTGTTGGTTTTCAGTATGTTTAATTATCATCCTTTATTCATTAATAATATATTGGTTCTATTGCAGGCGGCAAAGATAGAGCAGCAATGGGTTGGTTTACGACCCTTCAGAAGTGTTATACGAGTTGAGAGTGAAGAAATAAATATCAGTGGAAAAGCTTTGAAAGTATGTGAAAGTTTTTTTTACTTGATATTAGGAATCTTTTTATTAAACATCTCATTATTTATGTCTGCAGTTGGCACAATTATGATGACTTATTTTCTTGCCTTGTTAACAGTAAAATGGGTCTAAAGTATCTTATTCAAATGGATCCTTAGAGAACTATAAAATACAGTCAAACCAGTCTTAACAGTCACCTGAGTTCAGTGGTCACCTGGTTACAATGGCCATTATAATTTCCCTCTGGTAAAATTTCTGTATACATATCCTGTAATCACTGGTCACCTGTCTTCAGTGGTCAGCGGCCACGTGTTTCTTAACCAAGCAGTGGTTTCACTTCACCATTCCTGAGAAAGCCTGCCAGTAGCTTCTCATGGGTCGGTGGTTCTTCCCGGGGTTTTCCAGGGTTCTTCCTCCACCAATTATACTGGCCGCCATGTATAACCTATCTTGTGCTGAAAAATGGCGTTAAACCCTACAACAACAACAACAACAACAACAACACTCCACCATTCCAGTCACTGGATCATATCAGCAGTGACCGCTTCAAGTTTGTAAATTAAACTTCTTTTGTGTGATGAGGAAAGCATGGTATAAATAAAGGTATATTACGTTAAAGTTTAAATGTTTCATATTTCGATTGCACTTTATAATCCAATGAAACTCAAAGGCGTTAGTATGTCAGCTTCGAAAACAAGGTGGTTTTGATTTTTACAGGAGGTACACTGCACAACAGATAATGCATAGTGTTCAGTAATCTGAGCTTCCTCTTACCCTTCCCACCCTAGTTTTGATATTTGGACATTTATTTTGTAGTGTAGGGTCAGTCAATTGCCTAACGATAAGTTGGAATTTTCTGTGCGGTGGCAGCATAGTGTAGCAACTTACTAGCAGGCCTAGCAAGCTTAAGCAATGCTACATTGAGTCCTACCTGCAAGAAATTGTTAGAAAAATGATTTTCTTTCTGAGAAATTGAGGGTCATTTGTTATGTTTTTAATTTGCTGACAAATGAGACAAACAATACTGATGATGACATTTGACCCAGTACATACCATTCGCACTGCCAGTCACATGACTACAAAAATCGTGCAACCTACATTTCCGTGACATCAGAGGTCCAGTAGTCACGTGATATCAACAACAAACCCCCTTCCAATGTTGTTGAAAACAAATTTGAAAATATTACTTGAAAATCATACTGATTGTAAAAGAATGAAACGACAATTAATTCTCAAGATATTTCTGCAGAGACTAATGACCAGAAACCTGTCACCATCACAGTAACATGGAGGAATCAGATTGATCAAGAATAGAGTACATTTCACCGATGGTTTTGTTGTATCATGTGTCTTTCGCATTGACATGTGCTCTCGGCTTGATGAATCTTGATTTTTGTAAGTGAATTCCAACTTTTTGATAGGCAATGGTATCTGACCCTATACCCCAACATAAATCAAAAATGGGGTGAGAAGGGTCAGAGGAAACTCAAATGAACAGTTTAGATCCTACTAACAGTAGCCCCAGGATACTTCTTTTCATTCCTTACTCACCAAAGGTCCTAAACAAAAGTCGGCTTTCCTCTGATCTTGGTGAGTTTGAGCACCCGCTTAATCCGTCAATTGTTTAAAGTGCAAATGCTTGTTTTCATACCCAATTGTACCAACTGTTCTTACAAAATGCTAGTCACATGTTTCACTAGTACAGGTAAGCTGTCAATCAATAATTTTATTTAAGAGCCATTTCTACTGATAATGAGATAACAGTGTTTGTGTATGTAAGAGAAAGAGAGGGAGAGAGAGAGAGAAATGAGTTCATGTGTACATTTGCAGGAATCACACTGGGCTTCACCAGTGTTGCAAATTTCAATTTTTTGTCTTTATTCGCAACAAAATATATTGTCTGGTGAGTATTTTTGGCTACAACATTTTTGGCTGTTAAAAATTGTATGTACATTCTTGGGTTTTGAGTGGAGAAATTCAAAGGCACTATGACAGGAAACTGCCAACTTGGATATAAAATTTTACTGGAATCTATTGTTTCACAAACAAATCCTTTTTTCATATTGAAAGCCACCCTAATACGGCATTGTTATATCGTAATCCGCTTATGCTGGTGTCTGGCCTTAATACTACTGTATGCTGTAACATAACCAAAATAGTCATGCTACCGGACTAGCTATAATCGACTACCTCTGAAAGACTACAATTGACCAGACGAAGGCAATATTTTTATTGTTTTGAAAAATGTACCAGAAAAAATTGTTTTGCTGAAACTTAAAAGAAACTGATTACCTTTAACGCACCGATCATTTATACTAAGCAGATGCAAAAGAAATATGTCTCGGTCAATGTTCTACAATTATTTTTGATGTTGCCACAGCAATTACAAGCAGGCATTTGTTTGGTCCTTCAAAGAGGACCTTTAGCTGCGCCTTCAATAACACATGCACCTTCATCAATGCAAGCCGAAGACCTTTGATCGAATAATTCATCAACAAACTTAAATGCATTGTTTAAGTTTTAATGGTGACTGGAACATATTTATTGTGCTGTGAAAGTTTCCTGTTTCTCCTTTGACTACGTTCCCCAATCACATTACGTTAGGAATATTAGCCTGCTACCTGGACCCAAATAATAATAATAACAATAATACTGCCGCACCTACATCAGCCATCCATCTGACACTGACAGTCACCCTGATATTAACAGCAGTCCAGCCGTCCCAGCATGGAGACCTCTTGGCCAGAATGTGCCAACTACACAATGTTTATAGGGATCTTAGTGATAGATCCATCTGTCGTGCTGGGCAGTTGGCAACATGTCCTTATTTCACCGGCGATTTCAATGTGAAATCTACCCGTTCAGTCACAGCTTTGGAGCAGCTGGCACATGTGCCTGCTGGACTGACACATGTGCAGCAACCATGCTGGAAAGGCCGGTAGTGATGCCGACAGTATGGGAAAGACTGGAGATACCAGCAGTGCGATGATACTGACAGTGTGGGAAAGGATGGTGATGCTGGCAGTGCTGGAAAGGCTAGCAGTGTGTTTTTAACAGTAGTGCCAGATATTAGAGTACTCACAGCTTATACGCAAGGGAGAGCTCGTGTCTTGCACAGATGTGACTGAGTGGAGTCCTGAAGGCCACCCGGCATGACTTATGCTGAGTTTAAAGCTGAGCCAGATGAGAACCCAGTGCACAGTAAGGGTGATGAGTCATCAAGAGTCACATGTGCACCGACATTGACCCCTATCATGCAATAGTACAGTGGCTGTATGAAACTGATTTGAGTTCACTAGACCTCCCTGTTCCTTCAGAGGGGGGGGGGGCAATCCAGGTCAGTTGGAAGGGCTTCAGGTTTCATTCATCAACAATCACCTCGTCCATTTGCATGATGCACCATCAGATCGGGAGACGGGTGCCTTTTGATAACAGAGGATACGGTCGCTCATAAAAGGTGTGGGACCTTGTGCTAAGGACACATTTCCCAATGAGTTACTCAGGACTTGCTTTTGGCATGCAAACAGCAGGTGGAGGCCCATCATCGGCTGGAGTCTTCTCACAATATTCAAGATGCCTCCCCATCAGACAGGGCGAGTATGCCGTTAGTCTCAATCTAACATGTATACTTCCAAATCCCTCTCCACCCCATCTGTTGCTAGTTTCCACATTTGCTGCCACACCGTTATCAATTCACTGTTCTTCCCTTCAACCCTCATCAACCCCTGGGCTTTCACTCACACTAGGGACTCCACTGTCTCCCCATTCTGGGTGTCGTCATCTACATCAACAGCAGTGTACCTGGGCAGCATCTTAAAGAAACACATCGTAAGTTCTATCCTACTCCAAGGCAGAATGATCTCCCTTCTCTGTTAGATCATCCAGGCCTCTTCATGAACTGGGAAATTCAGACCTCCATTAATCCCAGTACTTCATCCATTTGTGCATGGACTTCTTAACCAACCGGAATCTGGCGCGTTCCCTTGTGTTTGCACTCCCAGAATCGTCGAAGTTGTCGAATCCGTTTCCATCAGGACTCGGATTTCATCGGGAGAGTTCTTGGAACTCCTCGGCTATTATACGGCAGCAGATTTGACCCTGCTAGGCTGTTTCATTATGCGGGCCTTGTCATCACATTGGCACCCTGTTTTATGTCCTTTTAATCAAGCAGTCATGATCATTCCTGAAATTTGATCATTCCCCTGTCAGTGGGGCAATCCAGGCTGGCTGACAATTGGAATCCCGCAGAAGAACCCCAGGCAGAAATCACATAAAGTTCGCTGCCAGTGCACATGGTGGGAGTACCCACCTGTTGCTGACCTTCACTTCTGTTAGTGACACCTGGGGAACGGCCTGTACGTATCAGTATCCTAGAAAGCAAGGTTGTCATCAATACCTTTCTGTAATGATCGTTTCTTGCAGCAAAATGTCCTCTTTTGATCCGACAACACTGTGGCGGTGACCTATATCCTCAAACAGGGAGGTACCAGACTACATGTCCTGTGTTCTGATTTTGCAACAATCTCCATATCAACATACAATTCAGACACCTTCTAGCTGCATCAGTGGCTTCACCGAGAACCAATCCAAAAGGGGTCATGTCCCCTCCATCAGTTGGTCGTCACTCGGATTCACACACTTCAAGGGCATCCGATGATGTACTGCTTGGCGATGAGGTGAAATCAACAGCCACCCACCTTCATCCCCCCAGTTCCAGACACAACAGATTGGGTTATAAGATGCACTGTCAGACATCTGGGAGGGGTTGTGGGCCTGTGCCACCCCTCCTATGGTGCTACTAATACGGGGTCAGAATGGCAAGATGATCTGATAGCCACTCTTTGAGGGCACAAGTCCTGTATCATTGATCTATTTTTCCCAACAATAATACACCCAGGAAGATTCCAGCCAACCTGAATTGACCACCCTCTTCTTCTACATGCTCAGTTTTTAACAGTACAGCCGTGTGAGTCAGACATTTCAAACCTTCATTTGTGGAATCTTGAGAGTAACCATCTATATCGTCCATCTGCATGCCTCTATCCCTGAACTGGCCAACTTTCTCTGGCTTTGTTCTTGTAAGAGAAACAGCTGGATCCGAGTCATTACCAAAGGCAACCACCGTCGATATTGGACAAATTCCGGCATCATGGCAACATGTTTGTGTGGGATAGAAACCTATTGGATCTCTTAGATGATATTGGTCTCCTTGACCAATATCCCTTTTTTGTATCCAAAGGGATTTAGTTGGGCTTTCTTTTCAACATGGCTAGATTCGAACCCCTTCAGACTATTAGCCTACACATCGCTAAAGTCACTATCACACAGACCATGTTTACTGATAGCTTTAGCTTCATCATGCAGGGTAAGAGGGCTGCATCCCCCATTGTGTTCACCAGAATTCTCTTCAGTTCAGATTGGAGGGTTCGATGGTTCTCAAGATACAATCGGGATTCGTAGCCCAGAACAGATTACCCGTAATCTGTTTGTAGTCAACCAGTATCCCTGCACGCTTTCTTCCATAGCCAGGTTGAGAACAGCAGCCATGCAGGATTCTGTTCGCGCCCTCAGGGATCAATGATCTCGGACACATTCCGACATCATGGCAGATGTGACATTGGGCATGATAAAGATCTCTCAGATCTGTTAGACAATTTGATATACAGCAAACAAAATCCATAACTTTGTTTCCAAAATGGAATTTGTCTTCGGTTCTAACTTGGCATAACTGAAGCAGTTTTGAACCTCTCGCTCTTGCTTCACTAAAGTTCCTATCATACAAGACATGGTTCCTGATAGCTTTAGCTTTCACATGCAGGATCAGTGAGCTACATGCCCTCTCAGTCGACCCAAACTATCTTCTGTTCAGTTCTGATCATTTGATAGTCCTCTTTATACAACCAGGCCTAGTTGCCAAGAATCAGTTGCCGTCCGTAGGTAACTGAAAAGTCGTCATACGTCCTCTCTTTTCCATAGACAAATCTAGAGAGGCTGCTATGCATGATCCTGTCTGCACTCTTAAGCATTACATGAGACACACAGAGACAAGTCGTGGCATGAGCGAGATATTTTCTTATGTGACTTACTGCTCTGAAGTTTCGAGCAATCTCTGAGACAGAACACAGGAAATCACTCTTTGCACCCTTTATTCCTGGCTGAAAGGGGTCATTTGCTTGTGTACTCTGACATCTCACTAGATCAGAGAAGATTCAAGTCTGCACCCTCAAGCACTGCTTGAGACACAGAGACAAGTCATGACATATGCAAATATCTCTTCCTCCCTGTCAAGGTCAGAAAACAAGGCATCATTGCACAAGTCCTTGCTTCGTGTGGTTGAAGTGGGTTATATGTTTGGCGTACTCTGAGATATCTCAAGATCAGAGTCACCTCATAAGGATTACAGCTCACAAGATTAGAGCCATTTCTGAGATTCTCACATTCGAATGCAATGTTTTGATCCAAGACATTATAGAAGCTAGCATGCAGAGTCAACCTTCTTGATTTTTTTACCACAGAGACAAACGTTGGATCTTGTAGGGCCAGTGGCAGCAGCACCAGACCCAACAAGACCAATCAACACAGCCCATTAGCTTCGCTGGATTCACCAATAAAAATTTTGGTAGGTGAGAAGATCTCAACTTCATTTTCTCAGCTGTGAGTGTGCGTGTGTGCGTGTGTGTATATATATATATATATATATATATATATAGATAGTCCCAGATCAACAGATCTTGGGATGTGTTGCTTAGTTCATTAGGAGAAACAGGTTATCTTTCATATAAGGAATGCAGCAACTCATCTCCAGAAGGATACCCAAAGAAAAGGCTGGATGCTCAGCATCCCCTCCTGCTATTACTTATTCTCTTAACATAATGTGATTGGGGAACATGTTTGAAGGAGAAATCAAATTTTTAAAGTAAATTATGTTTCTCTGAGAATACTTACTCAATCACATTACTTAAAATCGCTCCCAACCACCCTGTCATGGAAGCATCCATGTTAATGTCTTGCTCAGCTAAAACCTGTCAACACCTGGTGGTATCAAGTGGAGGTAATGGGCAAGAGTTACTGCCTTTTGTCTATCTAAAAATAGACAAAACAATTTGCTTAAAAAATTTGCTTTGCAGCGAAACTGTTCATGCTTATGATCACTACCAATGGCAGCGTAAAAAAAAAAGCAAATTAAAGTTCCCATATTTTGAAACAATAGCTATCTGGCCGTCAAGTTAAATGAAGGTGGGTCATCTCGCAAAAGATGTTTGCTAAATTTTTTCATTTATTTACATGTTCTCATTTCCCTATGAATAACCTCATTCGCTTGGTAGCCTCGGCATCATGGTAGTTGTCTCTGGCTGACCAAAATCTAGGCCAATTTAAGTATATGTACATGTAGCATATAAACATATATACAGCTACGTTCTACTAGGATAATAAATATCAGAGTTAATTGTTTCATGAAATGTGTTTGTTGACAATGGGATATATATCAAACGAGGACTACCATGGTTTAGATATAAGTTTTAGTTTGTGTTTTCTAACGGGATTTGACTGATACATGAATTTTCTAACATATGATCTAATTCATGGAATTTTCATACACATGTACATTATTTAACACATTGTGAAATGTAGTTCACAAATGTAATTTGTCAATATACAAGTGTATTTCAGACTACTTGTCTTCATTTAATCAAAATTTCCATTGGCTTTTTTTCTCTCTCTGTGTAAATGCTAGTCACTAATGACAGGTCACTTCTTAAAAATCACATTTGACTGCTCAATTAATTTCAATTTATTTTCAGTCCCCACCAACTTACTTACCTAAACATCCACATAATTTTGACAATATTACCTTGGTCCCAAGGATGTTGAGATAAATGGATAGAACTGTATCATGAAAATGGTGACATTTTTTGAAAGTTGGCAACAAAATATTGAGGTTGGCGATTTTTTGGTGACAACTTTTTTAAAGTCAGCGCCAACCCTGCATTTGTAGTTTTCTTGATTTTTGTTGCATAGCTAAGCTAAATACATATATCTTGCTGGTATGCTGATGCTGCTAATAATAATACAGGTGAAATAATAATAATAATAATAATAATAATAATAATAATAATAATAATGCTATTCGGTGCATAGTACATAAATTTGTAATGAACCAAGTTTGAGAGCTGAACCTGCCTTCATAGGTCACCTGTCTACAAAGGCCACTTTCAGCTTTTCCTGTTGGTGGCTGCGCTGTGGACTTCCAATTGGTGGATGATGTACTATATATATATATATATATATGAGACTTTATGTTGTATATTATTGTGAATATTTTTTGTCTTCATGTCTCAGGTTGTACATAATTATGGCCATGGTGGAAATGGTGTGTCTTTGAGCTGGGGGACGGCTGTTCGTGCCACAGAAATTGCCAAGAAAATGTTGTAAAATACAAGAAGCGTTCCATCCAGTCTGTTGCAAGGAGATGTTAACAATGAATGTTAGCAATGAGTTTTTAACAACAAATGTCACAGACCATTGATTTTGATGAAATGAGATTTAAAAAATATTTAAATAGAACATAAATTATTTATACATTGCTAGGTACATCCCGTCCTTATTGAATTGGATAATCTATCCAATTGTCATAAGTAATCTTGTTGACTGTTGTTTGATATCACCTGCAAATGCAAGGAAAAAGTACTAACGGTTTTGATTGCAGTATTTGCCAAATATTTAGTCTTCACGATATTTTTAGAATCAGATAACATATGTCAAGTCTATTCATAAGTGTGCGAGTCTGTGTTTGTCTCTATGCATTATGTGAATGTGGAGAGAGAGAGAGATTGCACACAATAAAATGACCAATGTAAGAAGATGTTGTTTCAGCAGGAGTAGGTTTATACAGATGTCCATTTGTAGCTTCATACATTTCTTGAGCCTAATTTTATTTTTTTTGCTGATCTCTTATACTTTTCAGTTTCTTTTTTCTTGTCCAGTAGGTGATGTGTTCCAGTCAGATCCTTCACACCGTTGAATTTGTTTTGACTTGTAAAGTTGGTGACCAAATATTGGTACAATCTCATGCTGTTGGATCAATCAATTTGATTTTGATTAATGAGTAACAAATTAGTTTTGCCTTTGTGATCACTCTAAGACATCTCACAAAATTTGTACTTCTTTGCACACTTAGAGAGCAGTGATGTGCAAGAACTAATGCAGATTAGTTTAAAGTTACACATATATGTTCTCTGTGTATTATACAATTTTTATTCAACTGTTCACCCTTAAAGTGCTTGTCATAAGTTATGCCGGGAGAGGTATTGTAGCGTTTATTGTGACTTGTTTTTTTTTTCTTCAGGTAGGCAACTGCTTGCACATCTGGGTTCTTAAACTTGACATCAGTGGTAGTTTAACTATATTTGATTGGCACTTTGGGCCCCGAAACAAGCAATCTGTCATCATTTGAACCTTGCATCAAGGAAGTTTTCTCTTTCATTCTTTTTTTTTGGGTGGGGTTTTGCTTTGTTTCCCCCGGTGGCATGTGCTCAAGGCTATGGCCCTCTTCATACATCAAAGTCTTGGACTCATTAAATTCCCTTAAATTCTCTACTCTCGCTCTTCTTCAAGGTCATCCTGAAGGATACATTGCTTCCTCAATTGCAGTGTCATCAGTAACCGACATCATGACAAACTACATTCATGTACTGTAAATTTAATCACTGCATCCACATCCACTGGACTCGATTATTTTCACTTGTTGCAGTTTTTACACACTTTGTACTTTGTAGTCAACAACCGTATGTTATACACTACAGTACAGCCTGTCACTGCTGATAACACACACAGGTTTGCTGAATCCACAGCTTTCAGAAGTTTTTAATATAATACCATTGTAATGAACCGTTCCAGAAATTCACATCATAATTATTATAATCCATACCTCTGCCACTAAAAATGTTACATTCAGGTTCAAATGACAGACCGACAATGAGTAAGGTTCCTACAACTTTATGTAAAACTCGAGTTAATTTCTACAAAACAACACCAAAACCAGTGTTGCTTACAGAACCAAGCCCAGTGGCATGACTGCCTGCCATCCCAATTTGCTGCTATTTTAATAAGGCTTGGAGATATTTTAATTAATTTAACATTTGTTCTTTATCCATGGGCATGAACTTGTCCAGGGTCAGTTAACATTGGGTAGATAAATAACAAAATGGTGTCTGAACTTGTCCAGGGTCAGTTAACATTGGGTAGATAAATAACAAAATGGTGTCTGTTGACAGTTTCTGGTATCAAATATCTTGAAAGCCGGGATTAATATTTTGACCAACTGTCAATGCTAACAGAGATTGCTCTGGTAACCTAAGTGGTTACAGTGTAAGCCTCAGATGTAGGAGGTCACGGGCTCGATCCCTGGCCAAGTAATCCTAAAGACTAATAAAAATAGTACTAGCAGCCACCTAGCTCGGCACTCAGCATTAAGAAGTTAGTGTTTGGGCTGGTCGGCCTGGTGTCAGGATAATGTGACTGGGTGGGACATGATGCCATATGTCTGCTGTATGATGTCCCAGTGTTAGGCATCACTGTAAACTGCCACATTTCAGACATCGTAGCGATATGACTCAAATTGTTAAAGCTACATTAAAAATCCAAATCATACACACCTACACACTACTAACGGTTTGAATCCCGGCCAAGTCATAGCAAGGACTTATAAGTAAGTACTTATAAATATGGTACTAGCAGCTGCCACGATTGGTGCCCAGCATTAAGAGATTAGTGTCAGGACTGGTCACCTGGTGTCAGGATAACGTTACTGGGTGGAACATGATGCTACATGTTTGTGGCATGATGCCTCAGTGTGCCAGTTTATAGTGATGTCTTGCACTGGGGCATCATGCCACAAACATGTAGCATCATGTTCCACCCAGTAATGTTATCCTGACACCAGGTGACCAGTCCTGACACTAATCTCTTAATGCTGGACACCAATGCGACCTTCCGCATCCGAGGCGGATACTCATACATACATATATATACACATACATAAATGCATTCATGCATGCATACATACAGATATACATATTTTATTTCTTGCTTACTCATATGAACTAAATCAATCTTTTGCTTCACTTGAGCGAAAATGCGCGTATTGCTGAGCCGATGTAACAAATCTAAATTTCAGATGTTTGTATGTGCTCCACCTATACAAATTAATCACATAAAGCTACTAATCAAATATACATGTTGGTACATTATGGTATAACAAATATTGAAAGATAAAATAGTTAGTTTGGTGGAGAAATTTGTTTGTCATATTAAGATAATTGATAAAGTTAAATGTCCAATGCTTATGAAGCATATTCCATTGGTGTTCAAGCCCTGTTCACTTTATATATTTGTACAGACCTGAAGTGTTTGTTTTATATAATTATGTTATTTTGAAAATATTTTCTTTTTTTTTGTTTTTTCTTTTAACTCACTAAATGTGAAGAAGAATAAAAAGACTTGAATTTAACACAACAACGTTTTTAATTTCAGTGAGTATGCCAGGTATAAGTTACCGGCATTTTTAAAATAAATCACATGTACATGTTCATCATGCATTGTAATGTCTATGTAGAAATGTAAAAGTCAAACTGGCATAATAAATAATGTATTTTTTTCAAAGCTGCTCAACTGTTCTACTATTGTTCTGCATTCTTTTAAAAATCATACAGTAAAATTATGCACTTCATTCATGCATTGATTTGTAGTTACGAGAAACACTTATCTTTTACTGTTGATTTCATCTCCAAAATCGTACATTTGTGAGGAAAAGAAATAAACATGTGCATCTGCTTATTGCAATAATAATATGGATATCTCTTTAGGAATTTTCTCAAGTAGATAACATATGACAGTACAAGATCAATAGGTAGATTTTAAATAGTTGACCTATTTGCAGTGGGCTATCCGTTTGGTTATCCCTGTCATTCATTGGCAGCTCTAACAACCTAATAGGTACAGCTGTTATAGCTGCACTTCTTTAAGAATTGTTTTAATTTCAGTGAGTATGCCAGGTACAAAATACCGCTATTTTTAAAATAAATGACATGCACATGTCCATCATGCATTGTAATGTCTATGTAGAATTGTAAAAGTCAAACTGGCATAAAAAATAATTTATTTTTTCAAATCTGCTCAAATTTATTTTTTCAAATCTGCTCAGCTCTTCTGATATTTTTCTGCATTCTTTTAAAATCATAAGGAATAATCATTCAGTAAAATTATGCACTGCATTCATGCACTGACTTGTAGTTACGAGAAACACTTATCTTTTATTGTTTATTTCATCTCCAAAATCATAAATTTTTGGGGAAAAGCAATAATCATGTGCATCTGCTTATTGCAAAAATAATATGTATATCTCTTTAGGAATTTTCTCAAGTAGATAACATGTGGCAGTGCAAGACCAATAGGTAGATTTTAAATAGTTGACCTATTTACAGTGGGCTATCCGTTTGGTTATCCCTGTCATTCGTCTGCAGCTCTAACAACCTAATAGGTACAGCTATTATAGCTGTACTTCTTTGAGAATTGTTTGTACTAAAATCAACTTTTACTTTGATCTCCATAACGATTATGCTGGATTTCATTTCTAAACTGTCAGTGTATTGGTAGAAACGTCCTGTTCTATTCACATTGATCAATAAAACCTGCATAAATTATAAACCGCTAATAAATGCGTGTCGTCTGATATATACAAGCGAAAGAGGTACTACCTACCATGGTTGAAGTCATAAAGCGATTCGAATGATATGAAAAATGATGCTGTTAGCATTATTTTAGGTAAAATTTACATCATGGTTATGATTGAACATATTCGGAAAACAGCCTAGGAGGTCACTTTATTTATGCTGTCTCATTTGACAGGTGAAGAGTATCACCTACTGTGCTTCAAAAATGTTTTATTCCACTAAATATGAATGAATAATATTGACTTGAAATGAGTGAACTCTAAAGAGACAGTTGGTTTCATCGTATACATTGCCTCTGTAGACCTGCACAGCTATGATGGCATATTGTTTCACAACATAAGTGAGTCTACAAACCTACCAACAGGGAGCCAGGCCTTCCAAAGTTGCTTTGGTCAGAAATCCTACAATTTTTATTTAGCATCCGGTTTTTATCTGGAGATTTGGTAGGCCTAGAAAAAATGTAAGAAGAAAGTGCCAATGAATCGATCAAAACTATTTGTTGTTTTGATTGTTAGTAGTCAAAAAATGGTCGATTGTGAGTACAGGACATTCGCCACCAAACGTCTATCTGGGGTGTTGATTGGTCGATGGAAATAGGTTAAGCCAATTAAATTCATTACCATAAAAAAAACCGATATGTTTTCGTTTCTGCTTTTGGCTGAATTGGTCATAAGCTAGATAACCAATCTAATGTGTAATCTGGGCCCAAATAATTATTTACAAATTTGGAAACCTGATATCCGGATACTTTTTTCTTAAACACATGCGGCTAGTAAGCTGCAGAATTGATAGGCCTGGGGTACTTGGGTTTACGACAAAATGTAAACGTAATATTTCGACCACAGTTATCACGGTTGTTTCACGAGGTATTTGTGAACTCTGCAGTAACTTAATCCTTGTTAAGTACAATACTGCCATTCATTACAAAAGCGTGCATTATGCAACCAGTCCATTACCAATGCAGATGCCAATTTTTTTTTCCTTTTTTAAATTGCCCAAGTAAACATGTTCGGCAGTATAAATCGTTGATGAAAGAAAATACACAGAAATAAAAATCAAATAGAAAGACTGAAAGCTGTGCATAGTATACCTGGTCAGCCCTGTAAATATTCCCTGCAAAGAGAACTTTCTTTTCATTGTGGTGACAGAGGCTAGGTCTTCCTTGATGTTATGTCACTAATGCAGTATTCTTCCTCTTTTCATTCTTGTGATGGAGGCTAGGTTTTCCTTGATGTTATGTCACTAATGCGGTATTTATCCTCCCTCAAAAGGAGGTACAATGGAAAAGACTTTGATGGATTTTGGATATGAACGTCTTACACAAAATGAACTTGAAGCTATTTATTACAGCGTCAAATGATTCGAGAAGAAAAGACGAAAGCATAAATGATATATTAATCGATTATACTTTCTAAGGAAGATGGAGTGTTAAATTTATCATGGCTGTAAGAAACCTTTCTGTACATGCATCCGTCATAACTTTAGACATGCATGTACATCAAATTCGACAAGTATGGTATATACCTATCTGTAATTCCATAGAAAGGAAGTAGTTCTGTTACATTTAGAAAGCATAACCTGTAAGTACAATAGTTTGCAATTCCTAATGGAAAAAAAAAATAATAAAATAAAATACACAAAATAACAAAACAATACAAAACAAAACCAAACCCCCCCCATAATAATAAACAAAAACAAACAAGCAAACATAAAGGTGCATTTTGAAAATGTGTGCAAAACTATACACGGAGATTAAGTAAATGAACCAGTAAGTCAGACAGTGAACGTGAAGAAATTGTGTCCACGACAGAAATGTGTTATCAGTGGCTGCATCCTGCTGTTTAATTTCATAATCGTTAAGCCCAGCTAGCATACATATTAATCTTGCATTTATATAACGAATGTTTTAATCACATCTTAAATTTTGAAAACAGATATACAGGGGATATTATCCTGTTCTACAAGGAGAGGTATATCTTACTGTTCTATAAGGAGTGGTATATCATACTGTTCTATAAGGAGAGGTGTATCATACTGTTCTATTAGGAGAGGTATATCCGAGCCACGGGTGACCGAGTGGGCTAAGGTGCTCGCAGATCACTGACATCTCACCTCAATCTGCGTGGGTTACAGTATCGGGCTTGGTCAACGTTGGTATGTGCGAAAACTTACCAGTAGCTTCCCGTGGGTCTGTGGTTTTTCCCAGGGTTTTTTTCCCACCATTTATACTGGCTACCATGTATAGCTTATAATGTGTTGAAAGATGGCACTAATGGAATATTATTATTTTGTAGAAATATGGTCATTCTTACTATTTGTTAGGAAAACTAGTTTCAAATTATGTGTTTATGTGTGCGTGCGCGCGCGCGACTGAAACGCAACAGGTTAAATGGATATTGAATTGTATACATTGTATGCATTAAACTGTGAACAAGAAACCGACTAGACAACCATGTTATGTTATGTTTGGAAACTTTTCAAAATTGTAGTTTGTAATCCTATTTAGCAAGCTCATTCATGCTTGAATTCCTCTCTGGATATGTAGAGGCAAACGTTCTATTGAATGCATGTATTTTTAATACACAGAGTAACACCGATAAAAAAAATAAAAATAATTTAATATACATATTTAGATGAGAACCATGGGCTAAAAGAGATTTTCACGCTTTATTTTATCATGGAGATTTCTTATCTTTACATTTGATGTTTAAGGGTGCCTGGAGAGGAAATTAGTAGTAGCACTTGTATTAATGTGTTTGTGTGTATGTTTCTGCGTGTCTGTATGTGTCATATAGGCACATTAATAATATCACTGACTATGATATGTAGTCCTTTTATTCAGGAAATTTGATCGACTGGTATTTTCAATCCTCCTCAATTACTAATGAACCAGACTGACGACTATTATTAGCACTATAATCCTACCTAACAGGTAGCAAATGCAACCACGTGGAATCGTAATATGAAAGCAATAATAGATTTCATACCTCTTTAACTGTTATGAATGCTCTGCTTTTTTAGCATAAAATTTATATCTTTATGCCTTCTTTATGTACCACTTTAATCACATATTTTGAATATTAACAAGAGAAACAGAACACACGTCTAATACGATTTCGTTATAACTACAAGGATACAAAATGCCAACATTAAACTATCAGGTACAAGGGTAAAAAGAAAAAGATGTTGGTACAACGTGGAGGATTTTTGCACCTGTTGTTAGCACCCTTGATGAAAGGAATATTGGCACCCGTGATTACAGGCCTCGTGGGAGCTACTGCTGCACAAATGGCTCAAAGATAAAAAAAGGATCAAGAAGATAAAAGGGGGCCTTTGGGGTCAAAAGATCTCAGACGTGACCTTTGGAATCCGATGGAAGGACGAAAACTGACTTTAGCGCCATACAAACGATGGATGGAATACCATCGTTGGCAAGAACTACGGACACCACATTTACCTCCCAATCCTCATTTGACCGAGATGTCCCAGTTACAACACGAATTGCAGTTGTTGATGGATCGCAGCAATTTGTCAGAAACGGAAAAATCGCAACGGTACGGTCAACTGTTGCAACGACTGCAACTCTTTCACCAGAAAGCTTTAGACGAAACAGCTCAGCCCACTGTGAAAGATTTTAAGGCCTTGATGAAAAGTCCATCACCACCACTACCACCACCACCACCACCCCCACCAGCGGTCAAGACAGAGGCAGCCCCACGGATGCCTGAGGAAGAAGAGGCACGAGAAGTCTTTCAAACACCGTCAGCAGCTCCCATCCCTAGTAAGATGGCAGCGTCCTTGTTGACCCCTTCCCCTACACCCCAACGAGAAGAACTTAAAGCTTGGGTTAAAAAGGTGATGTCCACTCCTCCTTCGACAGAAGTGAAAAAGAAAGAAGGGAAACCAGAAGTGAAAAAAGAAAAGAAGACCAAAGCCATTCCGTTACCACCACCACCACTACCAAAACTACCTTCGACTTCGACTCCCGTGACACATCGGACACGTAAAGCCGTTTCCAAACCACCCTCTCACCCCATCCAGAGTAGCATCAGCGAAGATTGGATCACTTATTAAAAAATGGAGAAGGTGTTAGCCAGCATTTACTACGATCCATCCCATCCTGCAGGTTACGGAGGAGTTCAGAAATTGTATCGTGCCGCCAAAACAAGACTGAAAAGTATCCGTTTACCTCAAGTGCAACGATGGCTACAAGAACAAGCCACGTACACCTTACACAAACCCATTCGACGAAAATTTTCCAGAAGTCGCACCCGAGTGGAAGGCATCGATCATCAATGGCAAGCTGATTTAGCCGATGTCTTTCATTTGGCCGCCTACAATCGTGGCTACAAATATTTGTTTTGTGTCATCGACATCTTTTCCAAATTTGCTTGGATCGGGCCATTGACTTCCAAATCGAGCAGTGAGTTAGTGCGAGCCCTCCAACTGGTGATGAAACAAAGCGGTCGTCACCCTCTTCGATGGCAAACTGACAAAGGCACCGAATTTCTGAACCAAGCTTTCCAAAAAGAATCAAAAAAACGTGACATTCATTCTTCACCACCGAGAATCCCGAAACCAAAGCCAACATCATGGAACGTTTTCAACGCACCTTGAAAGAACGCATGTGGAAA
Organism: Megalonaias nervosa; assembly: GCA_016617855.1. Classification (NCBI taxonomy): domain Eukaryota; kingdom Metazoa; phylum Mollusca; class Bivalvia; order Unionida; family Unionidae; genus Megalonaias; species Megalonaias nervosa. Next base: position 72,924 of record JAECUM010004560.1, read on the forward strand.
TATTTTACTCATCAACACAGTCTCAAGTACATCGACGTCTTGCCGCACCTCGTCCAATCGTACAACCAATCTTACCATCGGAGCAATGGACGTGCCCCCCAAAAAGTGACTCCCGACAACGAAGTGACCGTCTTCAAGCGCCTGTTTGGTACGTCCCCGACGGTGACTGTCCCCAAGAAAGATGGAGTGTTGACAGCAGGAGATTGGGTACGCATGGGCAAAACCATACGCACTTTCGACAAAGGTTACTTACCCAACTGGACCACCGAAGTGTTTCTTGTCACTGAACGAGTGCGTGGTCGTTATCCTCCCGTCTATAATTTGGAAGACATGAACGGGGAAGTGTTAAAAGGAACGTTTTACTTACCCGAGTTACAACGTGTGACCAAAAGAGAAGATGAAGTGTACGAGACAGAAAGCATTCTCGATCGAAGAACCCGAAAACTGGGAAAACGACGTGTCAGAGAAGTCAAAGTACATTGGAAAGGATATCCACCAAGTTTTGACTCTTGGATCGACGCTTCACAAATCATCGACTATAAAAAGAAGTGACCATCATGCCTTTCAACACAGCCTCAATCGTTACCACTACAGCAGCGACCACTCCTTGGCCCAGTTCTTCTCTGCAAGATCTACAAAAACAATCCTTATGGGTGTGGTGTGGAGAACGTGTGCCTAAAACGCAAATCGTCTTTTTCTGCCAAATCTTTGTGGTGTATTGTGTAATCGGTGCTGCCATTGCCAATCTGAGTTTGCAACAAGGCGACAAACAAATGTGGACCATTTCACTCAGCAGTTTCATCGGTTACCTTCTTCCCAATCCGTCCCTGAAATATTCTTCTAACGGGAACAACAACAGGAGCCTTGCGTCTAACGTCAGTCACCCTTCCAACAGTCACCCTAACCATCACAACCATCCTCTTTTAGACACTCCTCTAACCTCCAGCGACCCCTCGGACACTAGAACTCTGGAATTATGAATAACCAATTTTATTTAACGTTACCCAGTCACAGTTCCATGGAGGTGTTTCCCAGTAACACTTTGTGCTGTTTCACTGCCAAATTACCTCAGGCCATACAATTGGATCACGAAGCCCATTGGGAAGTGGTTTTGGTGGAAATGATTCACCCTACACAAATCAAAAACATCATTCCAAATCAAAACACTTTTACAGTGGAAGTTCATGACGAGCAAGTGCAACAACACTTGGATGAACGCGCCAGTGTAGGTGACTCAGTGAAAACAAAAGACCCCAAAACTAAACGATCCACCTATCTGTTGACTATTCCTGCTTACTATTATTTTAGTGGTCAACATCTGGTGAACACGATTGCTACCAAATTCAGTGCCGTGTTTGGCAAAGTCTTGGAGAAAACCAGAAAAAGTGTCACGATCGAGTACCACAAAATAGCTCGTCGCCTAATGATCAAATTTTCAGAGGACAAAGTATTGGCCATTACATTTTGTCCTGAATTGTATGACATTTTGGGTGGAGATCCCATGTTGATCAAGAATAGAAACGAAATACCAGCCGTGACTGACAACTTGGATTTTCCGAAATATTTTCGATTCCCTGTAGAAATGAACCAAGGACTGAATTTGATCTTTGTGTACTCCGATGTGGTGGAGTACAACATAGTGGGACACTCCTCCGTTCCGTTACTGCGTATCATTCCTTTCAAAGTGGATTCTGCCACGACCAATGACAAGGAAGGTGGAAACACCTATCACGTTCACCGCGAATTTGTACATCCTCACTATTTACCCGTAAGTAAGTCGTATTTCGACACTGTCAACATTACTATAAAAGGAGATCTGGGACAAAATATTCCATTCACCAAAGGGAAAGTCACAGTGAAACTCCTTTTTCGAAACGAGTACTCTAACCTCTTGTCAGTCATGTATTCTGTGTACCGAGGAGTCGCTCGACAACGAGGACATGGTTTAGGAGATACGCTAAAACCGGCCTTTCGTTCGGTGGCTCCTGTTTTGAAACCGATGGTGACACGGGGATAGCACGCCTTAAAAGATGCCGCTTTGACGCAAGGTAAAGAATTTCTCCAAAATGTCATCATTGACAAACAAAACCCCAAAGAAGCTTTCTTGAGAGCAGGCAAAAATGTCTTGCTTCAAACAGGCAAAGACATTTTAGGTCGACGCGAAACTCCTATAAATGCCACGGTCGCTGATGAGTCAGACATTCCTGCTTCCCTGACGGCACAACAAGGACAAGGCAGAAAAAGACGACGAAGACACCCCTTCAGAGGACTTCACACCCATATAGCTAGAAAGACTAAGAAAAGAAAAACCGTCCGAGACTTAGATGTTTTTGATTATTAAAAAATTACAGAGAGAGAAAATGATGCACGAGAGTCTTGCGCCTGTTCCAAGTCGGAACTGGATTTGTTTGCCATGCTACCCACTATGATGACGATGCAAGAATCCCAATGGGTCGAATTTCATCCCGTCTCCTCTTTGACGGATTCAGCTCCCATCGAGTTTGAAATCAAAGGACAGCCCGAAGATTACATCGATTTGAATAGCAGTTACTTGTATCTGAAACTGAAAGTGATCAAAACGGACAACACCAATCTGTGAGCCGATGCCAGAGTAGCTCCCGTCAACAATTTCATGCATTCCTTGTTCAGCGAAGTGGATTTGTACTTGAATAACAAACTGGTCAGCAGTAGTATGGATACTTACCCTTACCGAGCGTACCTGGAAAATCTCTTGACATACGGAAAAGAGGTCAAGAACACTCATCTGGATGCTTGCGTGGTTTGGAAACCTGATACCGTATTTGAGGACACGTTCAGCGACACAGCCCTGACAGCAGATGAAAATCCTCACAATGTGGGCTTTAACGACCGTCGAAGGAAAATCCTGCAAGGACGTAGTTTAGAACTGATGGATCGTTTGCATTTGGACATGTGGTTGCAACACAAGTATTTGCTGAATGGCGTGGATATTCGCCTGAGATTGAATCGTAGCAGTACCGCTTTCCATTTGATGGCTCATGCCAACGAGTACAAAACCATCATCCAAGAAGCCAGACTTTACGTGTGCCGCGTAGAAGTGTTTCCTAAAGCGGAAAACGACATCAGTCACACGTTGAGCAGAACTACCGCCAAGTATCCGATACGGCACGTAGAAGTGAAAACTTTCACCATTGCTACTGGACTCCGATCCAAGATCGAAGATCATTTCTTCCAAGGACAGTTACCCAAAGATTTAATCGTTGGTATCGTGAGCAATACAGCCCTCAACGGAGCCCAACGGAGATCAAAATCCTTTCCAGTTTAAGCACTACAGAGTGTCCAAGATCGAAGTCAGTCGCGATGGCAAGACCTTGTGTATCAGGCCCTTCGAACCTAACTTTACCCAGAAGAATTACTTGAGATCGTACTTGTCCCTGTACGAAGCTACCGGACAGCTATGAACCAACACCAGTCAAGGCATTTCGTACGAAGATTATGTAGGAGGTTACACTTTGTGGGCCTTTGATTTCACTCCAGACCAAGGCAGCGACGAGGGACATTTCCAACCTATAAAATCCGGTCAACTGCGTGTGGAACTACAGTTTGCATAAGCTCACGCCGAGACGGTGAACGTCATCCTGTATGCCGAATTCGATAATACCATATAAATCAACAGTTTGAGAGAAGTCATTCTAGATTATTAGAAACTATGGAAGACTCTTATCCCTCTTTGAACAGTAGAGAATCTTTGGAAATGGAATGGGGGATACCGTGAAAGCAGAACCCCAAGAACAAATGGCCAGAACAAGAACAACATGTAGTGTCGTGTTTTGCCAAACACCTGGCGGATAAAATTACAGAATTGGTCAAGAAAGATTGCTATGGATGTCAAAACGATCATCCCAGTCAAATTCAACACGATGAATGTCTGATCATGAACCAAGAAGAAAAATTGGACGAGTATCTGGACGAGGCTTGGGGTCTCATCTCGGAAGAAGCAGTATTGCATGAGTGGTATAAAGGCTTGCGTGATCATTCCTGTCCTCCATTGACTACTCGAGAGATCCATCGCATCGTAGTTCTCTTAGCTCAGAGTTGGGAGACAAGGCGAAGAAACGGTTACTTGACAGAAATTTTCAAGCAAAAACTCAGAATTGAATTGATGACTTATCATTACCTGTGAAAAAACAAGAAAACAAAAAATGGATAACTGGGAACTTTATTACCTTTTGAACAACAGTTCGTACACTGCTTCTTGGAATCCTGTCGTGTGTGCTAAAGATGAACTACCTCATCGCAAACCTCAAGACCATCAAACTTATGACATCAACACGGACGACAGTCATCTCCCAGGAACCCACTGGGTCGCCGTCTACTTCCCTAAAGAGGATTGTGTAGAGTATTTTGATTCGTATGGATTACCCCTTTGGAAGACGACATCATCGACTTTATGAGAAGAAATGCCCAGACGACACGATTCAATAATGTGAAAATTACAAGGCACAGATTCCATGGTGTGTGGACAATATTGTGTGTATTTTCTTCATCAACGCAGTCTGGGATATTCTTTAGAACATTTAGTGACTTATTTTGATCGTAACTCTTCTAGAAACGATGAAAAAGTAGATCGATGGTTTTGTGACCATTATGACTATCTTTTGTCTTTGGCTAGAAAACGTAGTGTACATCAATGGCCCCATGACTTCCATCAGTGGAACTCTTGCATGATTTCACAACGTTATAAACCTTGTCAAAAATAATTTGTTTGATGTTATTGTTACTTGTTAGTGGTTTGTTGAATAAAAAAGTTGTGTTTTGAAAAAACGTGTCTGTCGTTTGTTTTCAAACAAAAATCACTGTGAATGCATGCTCTTTAACTAATCTCTATCCCTCACCATGACATGAGCTATCATAACGTTCAGACCCAACCAAAACCTAGTAGGGATATTTTCTATCGCGTCCGCGTTTGTACAAAATAAAGCACGTCGGTCTCCAGTCTGGCCATCCATGGTTGACTCGTCTACCTATGTACATGCCTTCCAGACTAGCTAAGCTGAACGAAGCTTATGTCAATTTACATCGTGTCAGGCTAAGCCTGATACCGAAACCTGATGAAATAGAGAATGTCAGGATGCTATCAATAGCCCAAGACCTGATAGGAGAGGTCTTCAGAGAGGAAATCAAGAAAGAACAAGAAGAATGGACAGAGAAGTACAGACTTCAGAAGCAGAGAGAACAGCAGCAGCAGCAACAGTAGCAGGAACCAGACAGAGGTTTTGTTGACTGTCGTGTGGACACCAAAGAGTTCTCCTTCTCTTTCTGCAGAAGCAGGCCGTATCCTGTAGGAAAGCCTGTCGCCAGACGGGGACGCAATCTTAGACAATAAAAGATTGCCATCACTCCCCGTCAACAAAAAACAGCCCTTTTTCAGGGCTACCCCAACATTCTAGAAAAGAGAGGCTATTCAAGTTGACGATTTCTGTGAATGTGGAGTAGTGTAACTATAAACACTCACTCCTTTATTGATGTGTGTGTGTGTGTGTGTGTGTGTGTTATGCGTTCGCGTTCGTCTGTGTGGAAAGAAGAATATGTGTTTGAATGCATTCGCGTATGTTTGTGTGGATAGTAGATATGGGTGTGTTTGTGTGCGTTCGCGTACGTTTGTGTGGATAGTAGATATGGTGTGTTTTATGACTTCGCGTACGTTTGTGTGGATAATAGATATGGTTTGTTTTATGCGTTCGCGTACATTTGTGTGGATAGTAGGTATGGTGTGGTTTATGCGTTCGCGTCCGTTTGTGTGGATAGTATATATGGTGTGTTTTATGCGTTCGCGTCCGTTTGTGTGGATAGTATATATGGTGTGGTTTACGTTCGTTTGTGTGGATAGTATATGTGGTGTGGTTTATGCGTTTGCGTACGTTTTTGTGGAAAGTATATATGGTGTGTTTTATCCGTTCGCGTACATTTTGTGGATAGTAGGTAT